>JAGTTL010001138.1:12500-16624 GCA_036851935.1 Coregonus suidteri
GCTTCCACTGAGACGTGGCCATTTTGAGGTGCTGGGTCGCGTTTTTGTATGCCAGCAGGACCTTGGAGGAGCCGAGGCACAGGGCTCTGGTCCCGGGGAACTGAGAAGGTTCAGCCCGCTGATGGGCGACGGGCATGGTGGTTGTGGTGGTCGGTGAGCTAGTGGAGGGGTTACCTTTCACCTCCATAATGTTGTCTCTCTTGAGTTTCATGTGAAATGTAGCCTATAATAGCATGTAAGGCAGTGTGGATGTCTGGATGGATCCCGTAATGTTCCAACCTGTGAGGTTTGGACACTACATGCGGTCCTCGTGACACCTGTGGGTTTGCGCACCGTCTAGTCTGCGTGGTACAGAAACAGATGTCGTTTGGTGGTGTTTTTATACGGATGCATGCGCCTGGCTCGTTCGCGTCACACAGCAGGGGTTATCTGCTCGTCTTTCCCAACAGCTAGTTGCCAGAGCTGCTGATTGACAGAAGCGGAGAGATTGTTATGTTCTCCGTGAGAACACCATGTTTTCGCTAATTCTGGAACAATGGAAGCCGCCAGTTCTACTGCAAAGTGCTCGGCCAAGACAAGCACTCTGGGGGGGTTTGCGCACGTTGTGGTGTTTGGATAAATTGAGGCTATGGGAGATTTTGATGATCTGGTGTTTCTAATTCAACATCAACATACAAAGAAGGCATACATATTTGTTTACCAACTGCTGGTACACAGTGACACATCTGGCCCATAGCCTAAAATATACCAAATATTTATTTGGTATGAGCAAAAATAAACCTAGGCCTACTCATTGTTGGCCAGATCTATGTCATTTTCTTTCCTTTTCATTTAAATATTGTGATGAAATAGTCCAACAATAAAGGCCTAATCTATTGAGGAACAAAACATGAGAGCACCATCAACATGTGTGTGTGTGTGTATATATATATATATACAGTACCAGTCAAAAGTTGACACACCTACTCATTCCAGGGTTTTTCTTTATTTTTACTATTTTCTACATTGTAGAATAATAGTGAAGACATCAAAACTCTGAAATAACACATATGAAATCATGCAGAAACCAAAAAAGTGTTAAACAATTCAAAATATAGTTTATATTGAGATTCTTCAAATAGCCACCTGTCACGATCGCCAATAAAGTAGGACCAAAGCGCAGCGTTGGGAGTGAACATGATGACTTTAATGTGAAATAACGACAAAACAAAACACGATCCGTAACGTCCTCAGTACACCGACTGAACATAGAACAAAAAACCCACAACTAACACAAGAAAACCTACATCTTAAATATGGCTCCCAATCAGAGATAACGAGCCGACAGCTGACACTCGTTACCTCCGATTGGGAGTCATTGAATACAAACAAGGAAACACAACCACAACCTAGAAATAGACACAACAGAACTCCCCACCTAGAAATAAACGTGACAGACATGCAACCATAAAACATCACCCAAAACCCAACAAAACAACATACACCCTGGCTCAAATACACAAGTCCTGGAGCCAGAGTGTGACAGTACCCCCCCCTAAAGGTGCGAACTCCGGGCGCACCAGCATACAGTCTAGGGGAGGGTCTGGGTGGGCGTCTGTCCACGGTGGCGGTTCTGCCCCTGGTCGTGGTCCCCATCCCACCTTAGTCACCACCCGCTTCCCTAGCCTCCTCCACATTACCACCCCCCAACTACACCCCACTGGGTTAAGGGGCGGCACCGGACTAAGGGGCAGCACCGGACTACGGGGAAGTACCGGACTAAGGGGCAGTACCGGACTAAGGGGCAGTACCAGGCTGAATGGCGGATACTGGCTGGACGGCTCTGGTGGCTCCTGGCTGGTCGGCTCTGGCGGATCCTGGCTGGACGGCTCTGGCGGATCCCGGCTGGACGGCTCTGGCGGATCCCGGCTGGACGGCTCTGGCGGATCCCGGCTGGACAGCTCTGGCGGATCCCGGCTGGACAGCTCTGGCGGATCCTGGCTGGACGGCTCTGGCGGATCCTGGCTGGACGGCTCTGGCGGATCCTGGCTGGACGGCTCATGGCTGGCTGATGGATCTGGCTGCTCATGGCTGGCTGACGGATCTGGCTGCTCATGGCTGGCTGACGGATCTGGCTGCTCATGGCTGGCTGACGGATCTGGCTGCTCATGGCTGGCTGACGGATCTGGCTGCTCATGGCTGGCTGACGGATCTGGCTGCTCATGGCCGGCTGACGGATCTGGCTGCTCATGGCTGGACGGCTCTGGCGGATCCTGGCTGGCGGAAGGCTCTGGCTGATCCTGTCTGGCAGAAGGCTCTGGCTGATCCTGTCTGGCGGAAGGCTCTGGCTGATCCCGTCTGGCGGAAGGCTCTGGCTGATCCCGTCTGGCGGAAGGCTCTGGCTGATCCTGTCTGGCGGACGGCTCTGGCTGCTCATGGCTGGCTGACGGATCTGGCTGCTCATGGCCGGCTGACGGATCTGGCTGCTCATGGCTGGGACGGCTCTGGCGGATCCTGGCTGGCGGAAGGCTCTGGCTGATCCTGTCTGGCAGAAGGCTCTGGCTGATCCTGTCTGGCGGAAGGCTCTGGCTGATCCCGTCTGGCGGAAGGCTCTGGCTGATCCCGTCTGGCGGAAGGCTCTGGCTGATCCTGTCTGGCGGACGGCTCTGGCTGGACAGGGCTGACGACGCACCCCGTAGGCTCGGGGCGTTGAGCAGGGACAGGCAGAACCGCACTGGGGACACACACCCCTGGCCCTACACGGGGATCAGGAACGGGCCGGACCGGACTGGAAACACCCCCCAGTACCTCTCGCCGTGCCTCCACACTTTCCATCCCCTTCGTAACCAGTGGCCCCCTTAAACTGGCGGCCATATCTGCCAACCTCTTGCACTCCTCCGGGCCGTACACCTTCTGCCCCGACGTCGTGAGCCCCCCCCTAAAAAATTTTCTGGGGGTCTCTCCTCTCGGTGGACCAGGCCTCCATAGTCCTCTCCCAACCTTCACTCTTCTGGCTCCACCACCCGTTATCCAACTGCTGCTTGGTCTCGTTGTGGTGGGTTTTTCTGTCACGATCGCCAATAAAGTAGGACCAAAGCGCAGCGTTGGGAGTGAACATGATGACTTTAATGTGAAATAACGACAAAACAAAACACGATCCGTAACGTCCTCAGTACACCGACTGAACATAGAACAAAAACCCACAACTAACACAAGAAAACCTACATCTTAAATATGGCTCCCAATCAGAGATAACGAGCCGACAGCTGACACTCGTTACCTCCGATTGGGAGTCATTGAATACAAACAAGGAAACACAACCACAACCTAGAAATAGACACAACAGAAACTCCCCACCTAGAAATAAACGTGACAGACATGCAACCATAAAACATCACCCAAAACCCAACAAAACAACATACACCCTGGCTCAAATACACAAGTCCTGGAGCCAGAGTGTGACACACCACCCTTGGCCTTGATGACAGCTTTGCACACTCTTGGCATTCTCTTAACCAGCTTCACCTGGAATGCTTTTCCAACAGTCTTGAAGGAGTTCCCACATATGCTGAGGACTTGTTGGCTGCTTTTCCTTCACTCTGCGGTCCGACTCATCCCACACCATCTCCATTGGGTTGAGGTCGGGGGATTGTGGAGGCCAGGTCATCTGATGCAGCACTCCATCACTCTCCTTCTTGGTAAAATAGCCCTTACACAGCCTGGAGGTGTGTTGGGTCATTGTCCTGTTGAAAAACAAATGATAGTCCCACAAAGCCCAAACTAGATGGGATGGCGTATCGCTGCAGAATGCTGTGGTAGCCATGCTGGTTAAGTGTGCCTTGAATTCTAAATAAATCACAGACAGTGTCACCAGAAAAGCACCCCCACACCATCACACCTCCTTCTCCATGCTTTACGGTGGGAACTACACCGTGTCTCACAAAGACATGGCGGTTGGAACCAAAAATAATATGGACTTGGTCTTTTACCAAATAGGACTATCTTCTGTATACCCCCCTATCTTGTCACAACACAACTGATTGGCTCAAACGCATTAAGAAGGAAATAAATTCCACAAATTAACTTTTAAGAAGACACACCTGTTAATTGAAATGCATTCCAGGTGACTACCTCATGAAGCTGGT
>JAGTTL010001139.1:0-16623 GCA_036851935.1 Coregonus suidteri
AGATAAAACCAAATAGAACTTTTTGTAAAAACTAAACTGTCTTTTTGGAGGACAAAAAAGTGAGTTGCACCCAAAAGAACACCATACCTCTTAAAGCTGGGGGTAGAAACATCATGTTTGGGGGCTGTTTTTCGCAAAGGGACCAGGACGATGATCCTGTAAAGGAAAAATGAATGGGCCATGTATCGGAGATTTTGAGTAAAACCCCCTTCCATCAGCAAGGCTTTGAATGAAACTGGCTGGGTCTTTCGCATGACAATGACCCCAAACCACCGCCCGGGCAACAAGGAGGCTTCGTAAGAGCTTTCAAGGTCCGGGGTCCCCTAGCCTCCCCCAGATCTCAACCCCTAGAAAATCTTTGGAGGGAGTTAAAGTCTGTTTTCCCCAGCGAAACCCCCCAAAACATGACGCTTAGAGAGATCTGATGGGGGAAGGGGCCAAAAATACCAGCACGTGTGTAAAAACCTTGTAAGACTTACAAAAAGCGTTTGACCTTGTCTTGCAAACAAAGGTATATAACAAAGCATTGAGAAATTTTTTGTTTTTGACCAAAATACTTTTTTCCCACAAAATTTGCAATTTAAAAACCAAAATTTTTTTTTCTGGTTTTTTTTTCTTTTTGTCTGTCAAGTTGCGTGTACCTTTTAAAAAAAATGCCAGCCTCTCTCATCTTTTTAAGGGGGAAACTTGCCAAATTGGTGATTTTTTTTCCCACTTACAGCCCGTCTAAATTTTTGCCAATGACATCTAAATATTCAGAGGGTGAAATGTTGTGGTTAGATGGCCCAAAAGGGGCCTTTTTGGATCAACTCACTCGCCGTGTTTGGGGAGGGAATGCTGCCAAACCCCCAACACACCATCCCCACCGTCAAAATCGAGTTGGAAACTTATGTTGGGGGGGTTTTTTTCTGCTAAGGGGCGGCAATTCACCGCATCAAAATGACATGGGCGGGGCCTGTACGCAAAATTTTGGGTGAGACCTCCCTTCCCCCAGCCATGCATTTAAAATGGGGGTGGGTGGGGGTTTCCCATGAAGACCCCAAAAAACCCCGGCCAACGCAAAAGGATGGCTCAAAAAGAAGCCATTAATTCCCAAAAGGGGCCAGATTTTGCAGCTCTTTCAGGCTCACTATCTGAATTTGGGTGAAGGAGAAGGCGGGGGGGGGGGGCTTTGGGAATTGCGTGGAGGGTGGGCCAGTCCCCGGGAATGGGTGCCGGGGGAAAGCGGGCCCAAACCTTAGCAAAATGCTTATTGAAATATTAGAGTATCGTAGTTTTATTTTGGTGACAGTGTTTTCCTAGCCTCAGCGCATGGGTGCTGGGGGAAGTGCTTTTTTCTCCATGACTTGACGGGTTCCCAAAAGTTTTGGATAGTGCAAAGGGGGAATTTTTCTTTTTGAAAAGTACCCTTTTTGCTTTCCTACCTGATTGTTTTAATTGGTTCCTGACTTCCCTAAAAAGTTTTTATTCGCGGGGACTGTTCGTGAAGCAGTACCCACGGGATTTTTTTTCGGGTAAAGGGGAGTCAAGTCTGGGGGAACCGGGGATATTGTTCTTAGTTCTAAATTTTTTTTGAATGGGCAGTTTAAATTTAAGTGGAGAGGAAAGCACTTTGAAACACCCAGGCATCCACTACTGAAGAATGAGGTCAATACCACCAGGATCCCCGGGCCAGGTAAATTTAAAAGGCCTGCCGCTGAAGTGTTTTGGAAGCGTTGGACAGTGATGGGGGTGGTCGTTTTGACAGGGGACCCTTTCGGACAGTGATCGCAATCCGGGTTGAAGACCAGAGGTTATTTAGGGGGAAAATTAGTCGGAGTATCATGGGGGTGCCCATTTACGGTTTTGGGGGTTGAAACCGTGGGTTCCTTGAAAATTTTGTGTGAATTGAGGCACTAGTTTAGATTTTAGGGGGGCCGGGGGGTTAAGCAATCCCGGTTTAGGTCCCAAACAGACGAACTCTGGGATAGATGGGGGCAAGCATTTCCCTATGGGGCCAGGTCACCTGGGGCGAAGGGGGGGCGTCAAGCGGCAAAGTGAAGACTTTTTCTGGAAAGTTAATTTTTGAAGTAGAAGCTCAAACTTTTTGGGCCGACCTGGAAATATGATAATCTCTGCGGGCTACTCTCATAGTTGCAACTCCGCCCCCCCTTTGGGCAGTTCTATCTAACGGAAAATGTTGTAGTTGGGGGAGGAAAATTTCTGCATTTTTGTGGCCTTCCTACCGGATTCAGACATGCTAGAAATCGGTTTGGGGCAGATGTGCAAGCAGGGGAATAACTAAAACGGGGGAGGGGCTTCTGGGGTAAAATGCAAAAAACCAAAGGGCTTTTACTGTTCAGAAGTCAAGAATGTAGCCCCTGGGGATAGGAGTGTACTGAGGGCTACAGGGCCTGGTTAACCTCTAATCCCCAGGGGAAACAAGGGGGAAAATAGAAAAGTATACAATAAAGGTTTTAAAATGTTTTCTATGGTTGGGTACGGGAAAATAAACGGGCGTTTCCCCGGGCGTTGTAAAATAGATTCAGGCATTATGAAACGGGTTTGGAAGGATTGATACAGTGGAGGTACCCCTAAGCATTTGGTAACGATGAAAGGATAGCATCAGGGGAAGGTACCGATTACCTTTTCTCCCCGGTAGGGGGGTGGGACAAAAAGCTATCTGAGGCGGGTTGAGCGGGACGGGGGGCTTTAAGGAAATAGTCAATAAAAAACAAAACCCAAAAAAATAGGCAAAAATTTGACAGGGGAATAGGCAAAAAGAAATCAAAATTTTTTTAGAGAGGGTAAGAAAACAACGGGTAATGGCGACAAAAGTTTGGGCTGGGCTAAACAGATAAACAGATGGGTACCAGAAGGAACGTCCCGGGCATCAAGTTCGGGTGATCATAAGGCCATTTGAAAGCAATGGGAAATCCGGGGCTTTTCGTAGGCTGCTACAACAATGCGGCAAGGGGAGGCTTTGATTGCGCGTGCTCTGGCCGGGCTACAATGGTCTTCGGGTCGCGCAAGGGGGAGCTTTGAAACCAATCAACGATTACTGGGGCAGACCGTCGTGATGGATTGGGGGGGGCTCGTGTCGACACAGGGGGTCCCTCGGGTTTTACGAGAGGTGGATAGCTGGGAGAGGGGCCTGGTGAGGCTATAAAGGGCTAACTGGGTGTAGCTTTGGGCAAGTGGTGATTGGGGTGTTAAAACAACAACTCCTTTTCGTGGCAGCTAGCTAATTGTGTGATCCAGTGTTAGGGTCCAGTGTTTCAGTGATTCCACAAAAAATCCTAATCTTGGGTCGATGCACGCTTGCAGACTGCCGAAAATTGTCCACTAGAGTGGGGGTAGGTATGCAGGCCAGGGACAGTTAAAGACCGCAACGGTGGCTAATAGCAATGCAATAGCAAGAGCTAGTTAGTTTCAGCTGGCTATTTTTCAGCCTGGGTTCTTATAAAAGGTATGAAAAAAATAAATCCGTTCCACATTGGGTGGCGGGTTGCGGAAGTATTTTAGTTAAGGAGGAAAAGGAATGAAAAATTATACAAAAAAAAACAAAAAAACTAAAATTACAACTATTTACACGGGGACAACAAAATACACAAAACCGCCCTGCACGCCATTTTGCATCGTCAGGATCTGATGTTATGGTTTTCCTGCTCAAATGTGCAAAAATTAAACCCATTTTCCCTGACGGGGAGGATATGATTATAAAAGGACGAGCCCCATGATACCCTCTTGTAAATGTTCCCTATCTACAGGGCGAGACACACAAAAACGCACATGCCGCCCGTGCACACGCACACACCGACACGCACACGCCACACACACCACACCACACCCCACACCAAAAACCCCACCACACACACCACACACACACACCACACACAAAAAACAAACCCACCCTATCTACGGATAACTGGTAAAGGGTAGGCGTTTTGTGAACATGGAGTGCCAAGCCATCTGGCAGTGTGTAGAAGAGCCTTCTCTTAAAATTAACCACGAGGTGTGGTGTGTGTCTTTTTGTGTGGTGTGTGTGTGTGTGTGGGCGTGGTGTGTTTTGACATTAAAGAACTGAAAAACCCTCTGAATCACCAGCAGAAACAGCATTTTTCCCGGGGGCATTTGAGTTATGGGACATATGTAATGTAATCAAAATGAAATCGTTTTATGCATAATAACATTATTTACCAAGCCTACTAAGCTGAATGTCTAAGATGAATTCAAGGAAGAGCAGTGCTGCCCGTGAAATTATTTCCATTCAGCTTACCCGCTACGGGTTTTCCTTCACACTAGAATAATGATTTCATAAAGGAATCTCCACAAAAAATTTTGTGGCTGTAGAAAATTTTCGGTCTTGAAAAAAACCCCGCAATATAAAAAGGTTTCATTTTGGTATTATAAAGCTGTTATGTTTCTCACTACCCCGACCCTCGCGACCTCAGTCTTTTTTTTTTTTTTTATTATATATTTTGTTCTTTTTTTTTTTGGGGGGGGTAGAATGGTCCTTAATTTGCAGATAGATTTACTTCTATCAATGTATTGTCTGCATCACTTCCAATCGCCCGTTTTTTTTTATTTTTTTATTTTATTTTTTTATATATATACCCCCTTTTATACTTTTCACCCCACCATCCTTCCCCTACTTGGGTAAATTATAAACACAATCCCAGGCCTCTACCCCCGGCTATTTTTACTATTACACCTTATGGACAGGTTCATTTAAAATTATATTATTATATATATTATATATATATTATATTTTATATTATATATATAATATATAATATTTTTTTTTTTTTGCCCCGAATTTCTTCACCTAAAACCTCCCCGATCTTTTCATGATGTCCTCCTTTTTGCTTCTTTTGCATTTTTTTTCTAATTTGTGCCTTTTTCCCCAAAGCCCCAAACAAAAACCCTTTATCTTATTAGGACAAGTAGCTTACATTATTAGCTTTTTTGTTATTTTTTGTTGTTATTTTTATTAGTCCCATCCTTAAATCATTCAATCCCCCCCCATTATCCTTACACCATCCTTGGATTTCTTTTTGCCATATATTTTCAACTTTTGATGTTTTACAAAGTTTGCCTTTCTATTCTCTTGCTTTACAATTGTAAATTTAAAAAAAAACATTTTTTGCAAAGTATTTTTATTTTGTTGATTGACTATTTTTTTCAGATCCCCAAAAGCTATCTGAAATTTTAGTTCCGGGAAAATATTGCAATCCTTTAGCCATTCCGGGACTTTTCCAAAAAAAAGCACAAAGGACAGAACCAAAACAATGATCTAATATTCTGTCTCTTCACAGAAAAATCTGCAGAGCGGGGAAGATTGTATCCTCCAATAAATAACTTTCTTTTGGACAAAAATTTTTATATAATTTTTAAATTAAAGTTTCAAATTTTTAAATCCGGTGTCGTTTGCATTCATTAAAAACATATCCCGGGATGGGTACGTAAAAGATCTCCCCCAACTTTTTGAATCTATATGGGACGGCTGTAAACCCTTTTGGGCCCTTAAGGAAACTGTTTCTTTTTTTTATCACAGTTTTCCAAACCCAAATAATTTTTTTAAGGGGCCCCCAGACAATTCCTTACTTTCCCCCCCTTCCATTCCTCTTCCACTTTTGTGTAAGGGCTGCAATTTTTTGGTTGAAATTTGGGTTTAGAGCAACTTTCCAATGTTTTTGTTAGCTGCATGTGCGCTAACTCCCCAGCCCTACCGATGATACCCTTTTACGAAATATATCATTTTTAAACATTCTGTAAAAAAATAAATTTTTTTTTTTGTAAATTAGTTATTTAAAATTTACCAAATATTTTCATTATTTGTTCTGTCGTTTCTGGGGGTTTAAATTTGAAATTAAAACCAACTTTCAGGTTTGTTTAGAATAGTGACTTTTGGGGATTTTTCCTTTTAAAATAATGAAAGGAGAGGTTTAATCTAAAAAAGGAAAAGGCCTTTCTTGAACTTTGGGGGCATTTTTACTTTTTGCTTGGAACCTTTTCGGTTTAAGTTAACTTTTGTATGACTGAAATTTTAGTGTAGGCTAATGTTTTAATTTTTAATAATTTTGTCCCCCGAATTATTTCATTTTTAAAAATTTGCCTTTTAATTTTTTTGGGCTTTCTTCCAAAAAAAATTGAATATTTTTTCTAAATTAATTTAAAAAACGTTTGCTACTAGGAAAGACAAAAGCAAATAGGAAAACGGGATAATACAAAGGTTAATCGGTTGATTTTTCCAAAAAGGAAGGTTTTTCCTTTCCGGGTAAAAGATCTTATCTTTTTGCAATTTTTCTTTTAAAAAATGTATTAAAGTGGGTCTTTTTTCCTTTGGGAATTTTCCGAGATATCCCATCATACAACTTTTATTGGAAAACACATGGTATTTAAAAAATTGTATTTTTAGTGACCAATACTATATAGTACTTTTCATAATTTGGTTGTAATCCAGAGGGGTTAGAAAATGTACTAGATCCTCTATGAGGCTGTGGGGATTCTAGTTGTGGATCTAAAAGAAAACAGAATCATCTGCGAAAAGACACCTTTGTTTTAACCCCTGATTTCTAATCCTCTGATATTATTTTGGTCTGATTTTAATAGCTAACATCTCGTGGCCAAAATAAAATGTTTGGATAGTGGCAACCTTGTTTCATCCTCTTGACAGTTTAAAATTTTCTGAGAAATAGCCTTTTTACTATTTTACCCCTAGGGTTAAAAGATTTTTGACCCATTTTATAAAGGTTTCCCAAAAATTAAAAGCCCGGCATTTATATTAAAACCCAGTCAAACTTTATCAAATCCCTTTTCGGTCTGTTAAATAGAGGCCGGGTTTTCCCTTTTTCCCCATAGTGTTCTATTTTTCCAATACTTGCCTTATATTTCCCCAAATGTATCTTCCATGAAAAAAACCTGTCTGAAAATAATAATATCCGAAAATACCTTTTATTCTTGCGCTATACTTTTGCTAGGGTTTTTGCTCACAACCTGAAGTTTGGGGCCTCCAATTTTTGTAAAAGGATTGGGGTCTTTTATTTTCCACTTTATCCTGTTTCAGTAAAAATTTAGATCAAAACCTTCTTCTTGAGTGTCGATAATTACCATTTACATAAGTGGTTAAAAAATGCTTAAAAGGGCCCTTAGTATTCCAAAAAAGGGTTTGGGATACCTCAACGGGAGCCCTCCAAACCCCGGGGGTTTTCCCGGGCTTTAAAATCTTAAAACATCCAGAATTCCCCTCTGTAATTTCCCTTCCATGGGCTTTCTGTATGGCTGTTAATTTGAATTTTCAATAGAAAAAATTCTGAAAATTAGCTTCATTTAAAGGGATGGAGGCACTGAAAAGGAAAACATATGCTTAAAGTCTTTTTTTTCTTCCTTCAAAAAAATTTATTTGGGGAATTATAGGGACTCCCTCAAATTTAACCCGTTTCATTAAAATTATTTTTGGGAGCTTTCCTATGTTTTAAAAAAAAAAAATTTTTTTGAAATTTTCCCCTATTCCATCCTTTGCTTTTTTTTTATAAATATTACATTTACTTTCGGGAAAAGTTTCCCATTTCTTTTTTTTTTTCTTAATTATTCGAGCCTCTATGTTTCGTTTTTTTTGCCATCATCTGTTCTGTTAGATTTTCTTTCTTTCTTATAAACCTTTTTACCCCAAATTGCTTTTTTTTTCGAGTGGTACGAAATTCATGGCCTCTAAAGGCACTTTACTTTAATTTCGTCTTTAGCAGAGCTCTTTTTCAGAGCGACTTACAAATTGGAAATGTAAGGTGTCCCCCTACAAAGGGGATTCGCTGTACCTTTTTATGTTGGAAAAAAATCAGTTAAAATTTTCCTTTTTTCTAAATTTTAAAAAATTTTCATCCATAGGGTTTTTTAAATTCCAAAATCCCGCCCACATGGGAAATCCCGTAAGTAATGTTAGCCTATTAATTTATGGGCGACCGCATTCTGTCCCCTTCAAAAATTTTTTTTTTTTTGGTGCCAACGAGAAAGATTAAAAAAAGTCAAACACAGTTGATTCAGTCTCCGCCATGTTCTACTAGAATCAGTATATTTTTAAACCCCCATTATTACTAGTTTAATGTTTCCCTGAAATTTACAATTTCCCTTTAAACCATTGGGTGATTGTTTGTGTGTGTTCCCTTTAAGGTCCCTTTGGGTATTAAAAAAAAGTATTTTAAACCCCCACCATAAATAATTTTCGATTGCTTGCAGGCTTTATAATTTTTTATATTTGCAAAAAATTGTGGCATATTATTTTGGGCCGTAAAAGGGTTTAAAGACTATCTGTTTATGGGCCAAAAAAGGTATTTAAATAAACAATCACCTTTTCTTTTCTATTTGGCAATTTTCACTTCGTCGAAATACTATTAATTAATATCATCCCCCTTTTGAATTTCTTTGCCCATGGGGGAAGATATTTTTCCCCCCTTTTTTTTTTCCCGTACTTTCCCCTCGAATTGTTAAAAAGGTTTCCTGTAACAAAAGATATTATATTCCTTCTCTTTGAGCCAGTAAATATTGTTTTCTTTTTTTTAACTAAGCCTTTAAAATTTTAACTGGCTATACTTATTTTACCCCACCCAATGAATACGTTTCAAATCCCATTTTTAATTATATATGTTTGGAAATTTACCCAAAAAAAAAAGGTCATGATTGATTCCATTAAACTGTCCATGATATTTGCATTGCTACGAGTAAACCCCCCAAATTTTTTCTCCATAATTCCCCCGCTAAAGCCCCCTCCCATCCCAATTGGCCTCACCCGTGATCACATCCCACCCACGCCTTTCCGTATCCCTAAGGCCCCGAGAGGGCCCGGGCTCATCCACGAAAAAAGCACCAGTGCCACCCCCAAAAAAAAACAGATTACCCCAAAACTTTTATAATATAATTTATAAAACTATTTTTTTAAAATTATCTACCCATTTCCCAAACACATCAATTAATTCTAATTTCGGCAGTTCACGCATAGGGTTCTAAAATATACCCATTGCCATTTTATTAATTTTTCATTTCAACAATTATTTCCCACCTATTCCCCTGGTCCATCCCTACCCCCCCCCCCCCCAAAAATCCCCACCCCCCACACAAACCAGACAAGCCACAAAGCACATACTCACTACTCAAACACTCAAAACCCCCCCCTCCACAATCCCCTAAAAACAAACCAAAATGTTATATCCCAGAGCCCCCTCGAAAATAACTTGATCTACATGCACATACAGTTAAAACTATTGGAAAAATGCGATGACAAAAATTTATACAATGTGAGTTTGTTTAATTTCTTAAACTATGTCAAATCCTGGGGTGGAGATCAAACCACCCTCTTCAAAGAGACCAAACACTCTGATCCCCTGTTGTAACCATTTTCCCCCAAACACTCCGTGGGCCAGACCTTTGATTATTTTGTCCACCTGGGCCCCCAAAGATAAACCCCCTCTCTGATTGTCCGAGTTGACCCCCCCCCATGGGTTACTGCACAGTGTTTCCACACTGCCCTACCTGGGGGGGCGTCCCCCGAAACCCCCCCCGGCAGGTAAAAGGTCGTCAAGGTTTCATTTTTTTTTTGGGGTTTGAGAATTTCCTTTTATTATCTCTCCCTCAGGGGGCCTGGCTTTGTAGGACCAACCCCGCCCGCAGGCTCAAATCTTGAGGGGGGGTGCTGCTCAAGTAGGTCCTTGACCGCTTTTTTTCTCTGTTTACTGCATATTCCAGCAGGGCCCTAAAATAATGGGAACTTTTCTTTGGGGTATGGGGCGCTCAGGTGGTTTTCCAGGTTATAGGGTTAGGGATCTTTCCATCATGATAGGACAATGAATAATTAGATTAGATGTATACTATATTTAAAATGTATATCCCTCATCTACACAAAATTGAAAGCTCTCTCTCAGTCTTAACGGGGGCATATGAAATGCATGGGAGGGCAGGGCACAATTATTATTAGCCTACAGTACATATATTTATAATAAATTCCCTCAAGTGGGGGGGCACAAGCATTTTTGGGGGGGGCCCCGGCACCCTGTATGGCACTCCCATGAGCGACGGGTGCGGGAAAGTGTGCTCACTACATGCTTTGGAAACACCAGAGCACTAGTGAAAAGATGTAGTGACGCTGTGGTCAATAGTTCATAGGAGTAGGTGTGTGTGTGTGTTGTTGTGTGTAGTTAGTGTGCGTTCAAAGATAGTCAGCTGGAGAGCACCTCTCAGTTGCTCTCTGTCACGTTGGAGAAGCTGCGTATTGGCTGTACGACGCCAACCACTTACACCATACCCTCTCTAAAGTCTCACCAACACTCACAACACCTATTCTCTGTATCCCAACACAAACGACAATACCCTCTTCAACAACACCCGAAAACCCCAGCGACAAACCCTCTTCTTTTTTCTTTCCCCACTCAACAAAAACAAACTATCTTTTTTCCTGCCACCCACACAACACAATACCTACCCCCCATCAAAAACCTCCTCCTCCCCAAAAAAAATCTCACAAACACTTTCTTTCCTTCCCAATTCTCCCCCAGACAACCCATCTTGTCTTTTTCTCCAGCAGAACAAACACCTTATCTCTGTCTCAAAAAAAGCGCCACACAAACAACTTTTTCAATGGGGCTGCAAACATTGCGGTGGGCGACCTGTGGGGGGGTGGAACACACCAATGAAACGGTATCTGTGTTGGCCAACACAAAAAAAACCTTCTGTTCTATAAAAGGGTGGTCCCATAAAAAATTAAAAAGACCTCGTAAAAATCTCCCAGGCAAAACAAACCCCTTTTGTCTGGAAACATGCCAACACACCCCGAACACCGTCTCGCCGTTGGGTTACTGGCCTCCCAACAATACAAAATCGTCTCTCTTGTCTCCCAAAACCTCTCTGCAGTCTAACAACACCTCTTCATCTGTCTTTCAAACACCAATCTTCTATCTCCCAACACACCACACCCCTGTCTGTCCGACCACGCACCACATCCACAACTTTACTCTCTCTGTCTCACACCTCAACCGTCTCTCTCCTTCCAACACACCCCGTACACCATTCCTCTGTCTCCACATGGACAATTAGTTCATAGCGGAGGTCTACATTGTTCTCATGGAACCCTGCTAAACATGTATGTTGGGTCCCAAGTAGTAGACTGAGAGCTCCTCCCCAAGTCCTCCCTGTCCACTAATCAGACACGAAACTTGTCCCTGTCTCTGGCCAACAACCCACAAACACCTATCTATAGTCTCCCAACACCCCCACAACACCTCTCTCTGTATCCACAACAATTTAACACAAAACCTCTCATCTGAATCCCAAAACCCAAAACCACATTCCTCTCTCTGTATCCCAAACTTCTCAAAAACACCCCCTCTCCGTATCCCAAACAATCTCCCAGCAAATCACGCCTCTCTCTGTGGTCATTAACCCAACACAATACCTCTCTCTGGGTCTTCCCAAAACAACAACCCTCTCAGGCTCCCATCAGACCCTCACACCTCTACCCACTCAATACCCCACCCCCAAAACCCTCTCTTCTGTCTCCCAACCATCTCCATCAACAAACTCCCTGATGTCTGCCAACACACTCACCAAGGGAGTCCTATCTCTGTCTCCGAAACAACACCAAAAACACTTTTCTCTCTGTCTCCCCAACAAAAAACAATAACATCTCTCTGTCTCACAACACACCAAAACATCTATCTATGTCTCCCAACACCCTCTCTCTGTCTACCCAACACCACAACAACACCTCTCTCTGTCTCCCAACACACAACAATAATACCTATCTCTGCCTCCCAACACAACCAAAACACCTCTCTCTGTCTTCCAACACCTCTCTCTTTCTCACAACACAACACCACAACAACCTCTCTCTGTATCGCCAACACACACCACAACACCTCAGTCTGCTATCCCGACACTCCACAACAACTCTATCCTGTCTCCCAACAAACCCACAAACACCTCTCTCATTGTCTCAAAACACACCACAACCACCTCCCTCTGTATCCCAACACACCATAACCACCTCAGTCTGTATCTCCGACACTCCACAACAACTTTCTCCGTCTGCCAAAACTCCTCCACACCTCTCTCTGTGCTCCCAACACCACCACAACACCTCTCTCTGTCTCCCAACATCCTCTCTCCTTTCTCCCAACAAAACCTATCTCAGTCTATCAACACAGAAACAACACACTCTCTCTGTCTCCCAAACGGTCTCTGCTCCAACAACCAACTGGGTTTTCTCTGTCTCACAACACACACCACAAGACCCCGCACTGTCGCCCAACTCTCCACAACACCCCTCTCTGTTCACAACACACACACAAACACCACGTTCTCTGTCTCCCAAACTACACCACAATATCTTTCTCTATCTCCCCCAACACCTCTCTCTGTCTCCCCAACACACCACAATATCGTTTCTCTATCTCCCAACACCTCTCTCTGCCTCCCAACACCTATCTCTGTCTCCCAACAAACAAATAACACCTCTCTCTGTATCCAAACACAACACAACAACACCCATCTCTGTCTCCCAACACACAAAAAACATCTCTCTCTGTGTCCCAACATCACCACAACACCTCTCATTGTCTCCCAACACGCCACTACACCTCTCTCTGTCTCCCCAACACCACTATCTGTCTCCCAAAACCCACAACACCGCTCTGTCTCCCAACACCACAATACTTGTCTGTCTGTCTCCCTACACTCAACAACACCTATCCCTGTCTACCCAACACACAACATCTCTCTCTGTGTCCCAACACACCACCAACACCTCTCATTGTCCTCCCAAACACTCCACCTACACCTCTCTCATGTCTCCCAACACCACTCTCTGCTCCCGAAACTCTACAACACCGCTCTTCTGTCTCCCAACACCTCTCAACACTCCACAACACCTCTCTCTGTCTCCGCAATCACACCACCAACACCTCTCTCTGTCTCCAATCACACCACAACACCTCTCTCTGTCTCCCACACGCCACAACTTCCTCTCTCATCTCCCAACACTGCACAACACCTCTCTCTGTCTCCAATCACACCACAACACCTCTATCTCCCTCTCCCAACCACTCCACAAACCACATCTCTCTGTCTCCCAACACACCACCCCAATACCTAACTCCCTATTCTCCCAACACTCCACTACACCTCTCTCGTGTCTCCCAACACCACTCTCTGTCTCCCCCGGAAACTCCACAACACCTCTCTCTGTCCTCCCAACACCTCTCTCCATCTCCCAAACACTCCACAACCACCTCTCCTCTGTCTCCAATCATACCACAAACACCTCTCCTCTGTCTCCCAACACAACCACAACATCCAAACAACTCTGTCTCTCTAGATGTACAACTCAACATACCACAACACCGCTCTCTACACCCAAACACTCCACAACACCTCTCTCCATCTCCCAACACTCCACAACACCTCCCGCCATCTCCCAACACTCCACAACACACCTCCTTCATTCCCCTTCACACCACAACACCTCTCTCTGTCTCAATCACACCACAACACCTCTCTCTGTCTCCAATCACACCACAACACGCTCTCTACACCCAAACCAGCAACGTCCCTGGAGTGACACCGGCAAGTCAAAACCTACCCTGGTAACTCAGCTCCAAGGTTCTACAACCATTTAAAAGCACAACAAAGTTCAAACGGCAAATACTTTCGTAGTTATACAACAATTGAATGCGTTATTTACTGTGCTACATCTAATAGCACAACCCAAATGACGGGATTGCAGTTAGTGGAGACCACATAAAAAGTACACAATGCAACAGTGATCAATGCGTTTGAGATTTGTTGGGGATTTTTTCAGCAATTGTTTAAAATCTCCATAATTTTCGACCTTTGCCTGCTTGAGCAGCACCTTTTTTTATGTTGCATAAAAACTTTTATTTGGGAAATTAAACCCCAACATGTGACCCTGGTGGGGTTTCTTTAAATTTTAAGGTTTAAAAAATAAATTTTACATTAGGTTTTTAAAAAAAGCCTTAACTTTAGGGCTATTTCTGTATTGCAAAATTTAAAATGGGGTTTTTTTTGGGTTTTTGACGAACTGTACGTATACGCTGGGTCAAAACAGGGGCAGAAAATTTATTTTTAAAACTGCAAATTAAAAAAAAAAACAGTTTTAAACGTACTGAACTGTGAAGAAAAAAAAAATAAAACCTTTGGGGGAAGGGGGCTAAATAAAAGGGGAAAATAACAAGAAATGATGAAGTCCAAAGGGTGCCTAACGATGATGGCAGGTGTTCGTAATTTGGGGTTTCCAGGGGTGCGTAAAGACGGTTTCCAAGGGGCATAAGGGGGATCGCCAGAACCGGTGGTTTTGTAACCGGCGGCGTCGAGCGCCGTAGAAGGGGGGGGTAAAAAGGACAACAACAAAAAATCAAATTTAAAGGAAAATTTAATTTTTGTGCCGCTGACTTAGTCCGGTTTAATTCCAGTTTGTTTGTAAAAATAATTTAATTTAAAAATAATAACCATTTAGCAGACATTTATCAAAGCCTTGGGCATGCGTGCATACTTTTTTTGTTGGGGTTGGTCCGGGATCAAACCCCACTCCCCTGGCGTTACAAGCGCCGTGCTCTACCACTGGCTACAAGGACCAAAATTTGTTGGATTCCTCTCCATCTCAACCAAAAATCAAAGTGAAAAAAGGGGTTTCATGAAGTAAATTTAAAGTTGGATTGATTTTAGTCCCTTCTTTAATTCCTTTTTTGGCTAAATGAAGCAAAAGAACATCTTTTCACTTTTTAAATTTTTGGGTTGGGTTTTTACAACCAAGACAATTAAATACTTTTTTCTTCAAATGTGTTGAATTAAAAAATAGGTTTTAATTCTGGGGCTCCTCAAAGGGGGAAGGGGAAGACATTCCTCCTCAGTGAAATTACTAAAAAAAAAAATAGTATCATTTTTTGTAAAAATTACAAATATTTAAAATGTCACCAAAAATTTATTAAACCATGTTTTGCAATGAAGGTCTATAGTAACTTCAACAGCACTCTTGGGGTGCACCCTTGTGTAGCCGAGGACAGCAGCTTCTTCCCCCTCTGGGTACTTGACTTCAAAACAAACCTAGGGGCTCGAGGCCTACCCCCTTCCCTAGACCTCATGTAATTATACCACTTTTGGAGGCGTCCACCAAACCAAAACAAACTTTTTCAGTATGAATGACTGTTTCCCCCCCCAATCATAGGAATAGGTCGGAGAATGACCTATGTGTTGTTTGGGGTTTTGCCGCAGGCATTATGGGGGGGTTTTTGGATAGAAGCTTTGGGATTCAAAAGGGGGATGTTACCGGCAAGGAATCAGCGCGGACACAGGAACAGGATGCACTTTACGTGAAACGCACAAAAAAAAGCTCCAAAACACGGGGGGGGGAAAAACCCACCTGTGGTAAGAGGCAAAATAGCTTTTCCGAACTCACGAAAAATACACAAAAACACAAGGCCCAAAAACGTAAAAAAGGGGAACTTTATTACAAAATCACACTAAAAAGAAACAGGTGTATAACTAACCCAAGAAAACCCGAAAAATCGGGGCAACTAGTACCCCGGGACGACGAACCCCGAAGCTGCCCGAGAAAGGAGGAGGAGCACCTGGGCCAAAACCCGTGAAGTGAGTTGGGGTGACATTATGAGCTTTACGTGTCCTCTGTAGCTCACTGGTAGAATGGCGCTTGTAACCCAAAGGTATTGGGTTCGTTTCCCAGACCCCCCTACACACAAAAAATATATTAGCCCCATACTGTAATTCGTTGGATAAAGCTCCTTTTAAAGGCATTATTATTATTGTAGAGATTGAAAAATGATTTATTTTTTTTTTTACATTTACCCCCTTACCAGAGAAATTAAAGTTAGCGAAAGCATACATTTTGTTTTTTATACTGGCCCCCCGTGGGGAACAAACCCCTCCCTGCCCGCCAAAACCCCCCCCCTACCTTGGACCAATTTTCGCTGCCCAGGGGGCTCCAGTCAGGCCCGGGTGGGGAAGACCTGGACTTGAACCAGGGTTTCTAGTGGCACAGCTAGCACTGTGATGCATGCCCTTTAAAACTGCACACTGGGAGTCATTATCAAACCTTGTGTTTTTGGGCAATATTTTGGCTTTTTTGAACACGACAAGGGGAAATTTTCCCCTAACAAGTGCGACTACAAAGGGGTTGCAGCAGTAAATTTCCATAAATGCTTTTCTTGTTGAAAATTGGAACTTTTTACTGTCTTTTTGGGATGCCAATCAAAATTTAGAATGATTTTTTTGCTTCCTCGCATCATCCCTTAAAAATTAGATTAAAAGAGGGGGTTTTTACCACCAATTTTTTTTTTTTTTGTTCCTCAAGTAGGCTTTCCCCCTTTCCTCAGGGGATTTTTTTAGCAAAGACCTAAAAACAATCCCGGACAACCGAAAAAATCATTACATAAAAGTTGCAGCAGTCTAGATACACCTCACATTAATTATTTTCATTATATGCCATTTAGTTAAGATCTGACATGCTGATGGGAGGAAAAAAAGACATTTTTTCAGTCGTCAACCTGTAGGATACTAATAGGGCACTGATACAGCCTTTTTGTCCTGTCCTCTGGTCAGGGTAAACTAAATTGGGAACGTTTTTAT
>JAGTTL010001140.1:0-16568 GCA_036851935.1 Coregonus suidteri
TGGTGATTGCTTCGTCTGTGGATCTATTGGGACGTTATGCAAATTGGAGTGTGTCTAGGGTGTCAGGTAAGGTGGATGTGATATGATCCTTAACTAGCCTCTCAAAGCACTTCATGATGACAGAAGTGAGTGCTACAGAGGCGACAGTCATTTAGTTCAGTTACCTTTGCTTTCTTGGGTACAGGAACAATGGTGGGACATCTTGAAGCAAGTGGGGACAGCAGACTGGGATAGGAAGAGACTGAATATGTCCGTAAAGACTCCACTGAAAAGAATGACAATTAGAAAACAATGTGGCACTCCTCTTACCTCCATATCAAGAATTGCCTCTACTGTTAAAATAATAATCTCTCTGCAGCATCCTCTCTCCTCAAGCATCAAAGGATTTTCTTGACCAAACAGTAGAGGCAGGTTTTGTTAGTAGTGGAGAATGTGAGAGGGCCAGCCTATCTGGTATCACTAGACTGTGAGACAGCCGGGCATGGTGGGCCGAGATTGGCAGACGGGGGCTTCAGGCTAATAGTGTGTGTGTGTGTGTTTACCACAACAGTCACCAGCTTCATTAATAAGTGCATCGACAATGTCATCCCCCACAGTGACCGTACGTACATATCCCAACCAGAAGCATGGGTTACAGGCAACATCCGCACTGAGCTAAAGGATAGAGCTACCGCTTTCAATGAGTGGACACTAACCCGGACACTTATAAGAAATCCTGCTACGCCTCCAACGAACCATCAAACAGGACAAGGCGTCAATACAGTACTAAGATCGAATCCTACTACACCGGCTCTGATGCTCGTCGGATGTGACAGGGCTTGCAAACTATCATGGATTACAAAGGGGAAACCCAGCCACGAGATACCCAGGTGCATTGTGCCTACCAGACGAGCTAAATGCCTTCTATGCTCGCTTTGAGGCAAGCAAAACACTGAACCATGTGTGAGAGCACCAACTGTTCTGGACGACTGTGTGGTCACCCGCTCTCCGTAGCTGATGTAAGACCTTTAACATTTTCACGCCTTAGTTCCAAATATCTCTGACTGTCCCCCGACACACCCTGAGATTTCTTATGCGCGTGATGTCAGAATTCACTCACTGTTCCAAAATGAGATTGTTACACAACAGGGACAGTTAACCCGCGCTGCCCTCAGGCCAAAGGCACGCTGCCTGCTAATAATCTATAGGCTAATGCTTGAACTTGTGAATTTTACACTGATTTTCGAACAGTTTGAAATGAAGTGTTTTTCGCCTCCTAATAAAAAATATTTGATGTAAAGTCCCCTGTTTACGGGACCTGTGTGGTTCTAGTACCAGTTCTGACTGACCATTTTTGCTTAGAAATCAATCTGTGACACCGTAGATTGAAATGGCTTGCATTGAGCGTTAGCCCTCATTCTCACGGACACGGGAGTATGGCTATTGATTCTGCCCTGTGTGAAGCAGGATGTGTGAAATCTGACACCACTTGAAGCTGGGATGTCCCTCCTACCATTTCATTCGCTCTTCCGACTGTCCATCAACTCCTGGCTGAACCCTACGTCACAGCCACTAACAGCGCATATGCCTGGAATCCTTAAATCGTAATGCAGCAGAAGAGAGTGGTTTTGTCACTGTAGCACATTCAGAAATAGATTTATAGCCAGTCATCTAAAATAATTCATAGATTTGAAAACAAACCCACTTTCTGTTTGTCATAGATAGGGACACTATTAATATGAGATGAAAAGGCGAGATAAGTCAATATAATTGCATAATGGAAACTGTATTAGATTTGTATGTGAACTGTATGTCCAATTACAAAAAACCTTGTTTATTAATCATCTCACTTGCAGTGGGCGCTGGTGAAAATAATATTCTCGGTGGGGCTGTGCCATACTTTTTTTTTCCTCTGTAACCATCGCGATATAATTATTAACACAAACTGCAGGACAGCAGTGCTCAGTGAAACATTCAGTAATTATTTAATGCCAATATTAAAAAGTTGAGGCATTCTTACACAAAAACATATTACACAAACCCAAGCCTTTCATTTGCATTTAAAGTGAACTTTTTCACCATTGGTAGTAAACAGGCAACGCAAACAGGCATGCTGTCAGAAAACAGAGTGGAAAGTGGACAATAACATGAAATTATTATAAAGTTTATAGGAAATCTTACACTGTATAAAGGAATGTATAATATAGAAATGGATATCAAGTGGATGAACTCAAACCTTTGACTGGAAGAATAGCATACAGTATTTTATGATCATACTAAATGTGACTAATTGTTAATGTGCTCCAGAACTGCAACAATTAATTGATACAAAAACAACATATATACAGTAATATTAGCAAAAGACACTATTAAGACTTTCTAGAGTACCATATATAACTGGATTTTTTATGCTAAAGGTCAACTATATACAAAGAAAAACATGCGGCCAGAGCTGCTCTGTGTGTGTGTGTCTGTCATCTTATTTGTACAGGAATTTTGCCCGTCTGTCCTTCTGAGTGGCAAACCTCTCAATGACCCTTTGATTAAAGTCAGGAATGTCCTGACAAGTTTTCTTCTCCATGGAGAGCATGGCCAGAGCGTTCAGGCGATCCTGGGTCATGCTGTTTCTCAGGAAGGTCTTGATCCTTTTCAGTGTAGGAGAAGCACCTTTCTGACTCAGCATGTTGTCATGGGGTGTGGTGATGAGGATCTTGAGGAGGCTGGCAGTCTCTGTGAAAGTGCTCTGAAGGTTGTTCCTCCATGAAGAACTGGTACAGGGGCACTGCACCACTACAAGCCTTGAAACTCACTGTTCTCATAGATGAGGGACAGTTTCGGTTTGAGCTTGGCCTTGTTCAACATGGGGTACGCCTCCACGGTTGTTTCAAGCGCTGTATCGGGGAACTTCAACACTGTGTTGTGGGAACAACTCTCCGTGCAATAGTGTTGCGCTGATGAGGTGCTGGGTGAAGGAAGAACCTCTCTTTGGCATGACTCAGGATGGTATCACATACCTGTAAAAGATACATCAGTTCAGCTTTAATTTGCAATTAAGCTATATTTGATGCAAGTGATCCTGAACTGGACACATGCCTATGTCCAACTCAAAGTATATGATTACCAAGGTTGCTGATTGTTCAGGGTTTCTGGCTACATACTACCAGGCCTGAAAAAGTTCTAGGGGAAACACTGACAATTACATCACAACTTACCTCTATAGCAACCTCTGTTGTTCTCCTGGTCCCAGCATCCTCCGTCCGCTTGATGGGCTGTTGCTGCTCGTCAGATGCGCTGTCCCCACACAAAGAGGGAATTGAGGCCCTGGGTCCAAAAAAATAAAGTTTAATTTGATAACTTGCAATCAGACTTCTTAACTCACTGTAATTCCCCTCAACACACAACCAGTGACTTTATATATATATATATATTATATATATATATATATAATATATATATATATATATATATATAGACAGACAGACAGGACAGACAGACAGATAGTGTGTATATACACACAAACTATGTCTAGTAACTGCTTTTAACCTGTGATGTACATAATTAACTGATGTGTATTACGTTTTAAAGCCTTTTTCTATTACATTTGGTGAGAGGGATGCAACATCATTTTGTTCTGCTGTGCACTTAGCAATAAAGTTAATCTTCAATAACAACTAGGCCTCTTCTAGAAATTGACCTGGTGGACACCTGAATAATTATTACAAACTGTGTAGTACTTTCCTGCATTATTATCAACGTCTGATTGTGTCTTCTCTTTCCTTTTAAAATACTAAAACAATATAATTGTGACGGCTCTATGATAATCACTCACTTTGAAATGACCAGACACATTTAGGCTTTTTAAACTGTTGTAAGTGAACTATTCATCTTTCTAACAACATCTTTATTATCACCAATAGTAAATATAGTTATTTACCTGATTGTTAGCATGCTGTCTGTGAACCTCTGGACAAGTGCTTTTAATGAAGACAGGGTCGATGTTCCTCTTCTGCAGCTGGCTGAAAAGCATGTCCACATTTGGCATGATCTTGTGGAAACAGTGCCAGGAAAAAAAAAACAGAAAAGCCTCGTCCTTCGAGCATCCTCACAAAGCCCCCCGCCTCTCTGACAGTCGGGGCATCTCAAAGTTCCCAGAGTCTCTGATGTCCTGGAAAACACGTTAGGAGGTCATCCCTGTACTCGTACACAGTGTTTACAGCGCGACTGTGGAAGTTCCACCGTGTTGTAGAGGCTCTGGGGAGTCCTAGTCTGCGCAACCACTTTCGTTCAAGGCACGGTGGTTCGCTTGGGAGACCTGGAGAAGAAAGCAGAAAATCCTGCAAGGTCGGAAAAGAAAGTGTCCGATCCTGGGGATGCGTGAAGTCGCCTGCTGCATGATGAGGTTCAGCTGATGTGCATAGCAGTGGACGTAGTGCGCATTTTCGTACACATCCACTATTTTACGCTGCACTCCGCCGGTTGGCTCCCCTCATCACACTTGCTCCGTCGTAAGCCTGGGCGATAAGTTTGGCCTTTTGTCCATGTGAGAGTATGGTGCTGAGCCTCTCCAGCAGCGCTGTAGCGAATGGTGTCGGCGGTTGCGTTCCTCGATCAAAATGAACTCGAAAAAACGCTCTTGGACGTTACTTTTAGCATCGATGTAGCGTATCACAAGCACCAACTGGCAGTGGGTGGAAACGTCAGTCGTCTCGTCAGCTTGAATGGCGATAAAATCAGCACTCTTTACTTCCTCCAGGATGTAATCCTTAAGCACTGACAGCATACAGTCCAACAGCTCGTTTCTGTATCGTCTTTGACGTGCCCTTAAAAAACGGTAGCTGTCTTCAGGTGCTCCTCCAGCACACTGTCGAGGGAGGCAACAAAATCCACTAAGCCCCGGAAAATGCCGGGGGGGTTGTCCGAGGAGTCAGTCTCCTCGTGCCCACGCAAGGCCAACTCAAAAGCCCCACAGAACTTCACACAATCGATAATTTTGGATAGAATGTTGCCTGTTTTTATCCACCTCCTCATTGTGTTTCCTCACCGCAATCCTGTGGCCGTCATCCAGCTGCGTAGCAATGTTCACCCTTCCTAATACAGCTAGCTTTACAGAGTTGTCCATGTGTGCCCTGGTGTTCTCATGTTTCTTTACCTTCTCTGACAGGTGCTTCATATCCCTCACTCCGGTACCTGTCCATGCTGAATCTGACCCCGTCGTTTTAAAAGCAAGCACGAGGGAAAGCAAAATAAAGCATTAGCATCAGTGCACCCAGCTAGCCAAGCCTTCCTGGTGTACCAGCTACGGGAGAAGCCGCGCATATACTGCTTCCCTTTCTCGCTAGCCTGCTGTTCTGATTGAGAGGTCAGGTTGATCTGGGCCCCAGCTCTTTCACCCGAACTTTCTCTGACAAAGTTCTCCTCTCAAACGGATCTTGGAGGAGAGAGATTTCACCGAGTTAGGGTTGGGTCTTGGAGGAGTAACGTTTGCGCTCGCCATTGTCGTCTAGTAAAAATGGCGCCACTGGAGCCCGGGTCCTTATTTTATCAGGGGCGAGCTTGGGGCGATAAAATAATCGCCCTCCTTGGATTCGATTTAAGATCGCTGATTGGCTACATTTTATTGTCATACATTCATATCTTAAATTAGCAATTGGCTTAACTGCTACGTAGACCCGCCTCCTCGGGGCACTTTCTGTATCGCCCAGAGCTGACGAGGCGTTTTGACAGGCAGAGGAAAGGTTGCGAATATGGATTTTCTATCATATCTTACACATATTTACTGTGTGCATTCCATATTTCAAACACACAAATATTGACATACTGATGTTTTTATTATTATTATTATTATTTTTATTTATTTTTATTTTTTATTTTTTAAATAATTTTATTTAAGGGGGGCGGCGCCTCTAGCGCCCTCTATCGGCCAGGCCGCCACTGCTCACTTGTTAGCTGACGGTGAAAACTATGCGGCCATTGAGGACAGCAATGTCAATCAGATTGAAGAATATCTTCTTATACCACTTGGTGGTTTTCGAGCGCATGCCACAAAGCTGTTTATCATGTCTGCCTTATCCACTGCCCCCATTTCGCAATTATAGTTAAGCACACAGTCTGGTTTGATCTTTCTCTTTACCGTCAGGTGGTCCACCTTCCCTGTGGCTCTCTCTTCTCCTGTAGCACCAAGGCATAGTGATTGGTCTCCTCCACTATGTCTCCCACCAGCTCCTCTGTCAGAAACAGCTTGAAGCACTGTCAGAATGTGATTTCTCACTGTCATACTCAGAATCATTGTCAGAATTTACAAAAATCTCCAGAATTTCCACATTTGTGAGTCATCTCCTTTTGAAAGACATTGCTAATGCTACAGCTTAGCACACAAGCTACATACATAAACAACAACCCTGAATGGCTCCAAGTGAGTGTCAGGGGTTTCGTGATTGGCTGCCGGTGTGGTGATACTGATGATTTGTCTCCACAGATGGTTTGTTTACATAGCAGGTTAGGATAACCTAACGTGGTAGGTTAGGAGAACTAACGGCAGCAAGTTAGGTGAATTAACGTAGGAGGTTAAACTCTGTAACTGTTTTAAAGTCACCATTGATCTCATGGTGAATTCCCTGAGCGGTTCCTTCCTCTCTAGCAACTCAGTTAGGAAGGACGCCTGTATCTTTGCAGTGACTGGGTGTATTGATACACCATCCAAAATGTAATCATCATGCTCAAAGGGATATTCAATGTCTGCTTTTTAAAAATGTATCTATCAATATGTTCCCTTCTTTGCGAGGCATTTGAACACCTCCCTGGTCTTTGGGAGGTGTTTGAAATTCCCTGCTCGACTGAGGGACCTTACAGATAATTGTATGTGTGGGGTACAGAGATTAAGTAGTCATTCAAAAATCATGTTAAACACATATTATATCACACAGAGTGAGTCCATGCAACTTGTGACTTTGTTAAGCACATTTTTACTCCTGAACTTATTTCGGCTTGCCATAGCAAAGGGGTTGAATACTTATTGACTCAAGACATTTCATTTTTTATTAATTTGTAAAAATGTGGAAATACATAATTCCACTTTGACATTATAATAATATGCCATTTAGCAGACGCTTTTATCCAAAGTGACTTACAGCTTAGCCCACTAGCTACATACATAAACAACAACACTGAATGGCTCCAACTGAGTGTCAGGGGTGACACTCCCCCCTGTGTGCATACATTTTTACGTATGGGTGGTCCCGGGGACCGAACCCACTACCCTGGCGTTACAAGCGCCATGCTCTACCAATTGAGCTACAGAGGACCACTATGGGGTATTGTGTGTAGGCCAGTGACAAAAAATCTCCCTGTTCACCCATGACTGCATGGCTGCGCACGACGCCAACACCATCATTAAGTTTGCCGACTACACAACGGGTGGTAGGCTTGATCACCAATGACAATGAGACAGCCTATAGGGAGGAGGTCAGAGACCTGGCAGTGTGGTGCCAGGACAACAACCTCTCCCTCAACGTCAGTAAGACAAAAGAGCTTATCGTGGATTACAGGAAACGGAGGGCCGAGCACGCCCCCATTCACATTGACAGGGCTGTAGTGGAGCTGGTAGAGAGCTTCAAGTTTCTCTGTGTCCACATCACTAAGGAATTAACATGGCCCACACACACCAACACAGTCGTGAAGAAGGCACGACAACGCCTCTTCCCCCTCAGGAGGCTGAAAAGATTTGGCATGGGCCCTCAGATCCTCAAAAAGTTATACAGCTGCACCATCGAGAGCGTCTTGACTGGCTGCAACACCACTTGGTATGGCAACTGCTTGGCATCCGACCGCAAGGCTCTACAGAGGGTAGTGCGTACAGCCCAGTACATCACTGGGTCCGATCTCCCTGCCATCCAGGACCTCTATACCAGGCGGTGTCAGAGGAAAGCCCAAAATAATTGTCAAAGACTCCAGCCACCTAAGCCACAGACTGTTCTCTCTGCTACTGCACGGCAAGCGATACCAATGCACCAAGTCTGGAAGCAACAGGACCCTGAAAAGCTTCTACCCCCAAGCCATAACTTCTAAACAAGACTGTTAAATAGCTAATGAAATGGCTACCCGGACTACCTGCATTAACCCTTTTTTGCACTAACTCTCTTGCACTGACACACTCACACATACATACACTGACACCCCCAACACACACATAGACACACACACACTTAACATGCACACACATGCATACTGATGCAACACACACACACTCTCACACACACACACACACACACACACATACACTTTCACACTCACCACACGTGCTGCTGCTAGTCACTTTACCCCTACCTATATTTACAGTACATAGCTACTTCAATTACCTCGTACCCCTGCACATTGACTTGGTACTGGTACTCCCTGTATATAGCCATGTTATTTTCTACTTCCTATATATAGCCATGTTATTTTTACTCGTTATTCATTGTGTCACAATTATTTTATTTATTTTTATTTTATTTTATTTTTTATTTTATTTTTTGGGGGGGTGGATCAGCTTAATATTTGCAGATAGATTGTATCTTCTATCAATGTAATTGTCTGCATCACTTCCAATCCCCCATGTTTTTTTTTATTTTTTATATATATATATTCCCCTTTATTACTTTTCAACCCCACCATCCTTTCCCTACTTGGAGTAAATAGTGAACAACAACGCCCAGGCCTCTACTTCCGGTCTATACTTACTATCTACACCTTATGGACAGAGTTAATTTTACAATAATTCTATATCTATATATATATATATATCTATATATATATATATATATATATATATATTTATTTATTTTTTTGCTCCTGAACTTCTTCTACTCTCAACCTCTCCGATCATTTTCATGATGTCCATCCGGTTTGCTTCTAAATGCCATATCTTTCTAACTGTGCTCTTTCCCAAAAGCTCCCAACATACAACCTATATACTTATTATGGACACAGTATGCTTACATTATTAGCTATCTTGTTATTATTTGTTGTTATTTGTTATTAGTCCCATCCTTCAACTCTATTCAATACCTCCCATCTATCTCTTAACACCATCCATATAGATTTCTATTTGCCATATATATTTCGACCGTACTGTGATGTTTTTACAAAAGTTCTGAACCTTTCTATTCTCATTGCTTCTACAGATTGTGAATTAAAAATAAACATTTTTGCTAAAAGTATTATTATATTATTGATTGATTGACTATGACTTTTCAGATCACCCCAGTAATGCTATCTGCAAGGTTAGTTTCAAGGTAAATATTGGAATCCTTTAGCCATTCCTGGACCTGTGTCCAAAAACAAGCTACAAATGGACAGAACCAAAACAAATGATCTAATGATTCTATCTCTTCACAGCAAAATCTGCAGAGCTGGGAAGATTGTATCCCCATATAAATAACATTCTATTGGTAGCAAGAATTTTATATAATAATTTAAATTGAAAGATTCTAATTTTTGAATCCGGTGTCGTTTTGCGTGTCAGTTCATAAACACTATGCCATGGGATCGGTACGTCAAAGATCTCTTCCCAACTATTTTGCAATCTATATGGGACGGCTGTCAATCCTTTGGTCCTTAAGTGAAACTGATATACTTTTTTATTTATCACAGTTTTCCTTAACCAATTATGTTCTTTAATGCAAGGCCGACAGACAAGTTCCTTACTTTCTCCCCCTTCAACTTTCCTCATCCACTTTTGCGGTAAGGCTGCAATTATTTGGTTGTAATTCTGGGTAGAGCAGACATTTCCATATGTTTTTGTTAGCTGCATGTGCGACATAACTCCACCAGTCCTACCGATGATATCATTTACGAAGATTATACCTTTTTTAAACATTCTGTCAAAAAATAAAGGTTTTTTGTCAATTAGTATATTTGAATTTAACCACAATATTTGTTGCATTATTTGTTCTGTCGTTTCTGGGAGGATTAAATTGAAATTGCAACCAACTTTCTATGGCTTGTTTTAGAAATAGTGACATTTGGGAGATTATTTCCTTTTCAAATAACTGAAAGTGAGAGGTTGTAATCTGAATAAAGGGAAAAAGGCCTTTTCTTGAACAGTGGGTGAGACAATCTTACTAATTTGCTTGAGAACCAGTTCGGATTTAAGTATAACTTTTGGATGACTGAAGATTTTAGTGATAGGTCTAATGCTTTAATATTTAATAATTCTGTCCTCCGAATTCATATTCATTATATAAATATGCTCTTTTTATTTTGTCTGGCTTGCCATTCCAAAATAAAATTGAATATTTTTTTGTCATATAATTTAAAAAACTGTTTGCTAGGCGTAGGCAAGACCATAAGCAAATAGGTAAACTGGGATTGTGTCACTATTTCTATTTTAATTTTAATCTTATCTTTAACACTGCATTGTGTGGAAAAGGACCCGTAAGCATTTCACTGTTAGTTTACACCTGTTGTCTACGAATAAAAATGTATTTAGATAAAAATTTTGATTCAATAAACAGTGGATATGTTTGTGATGCATTGAATGTCACTGGATAGATTTGAACAATCTAGACCAGTATTCATAATATGCTGATCTAGAATAAGATTATATGGACAGGGGGGACCTGGTCCTAGATCAGCACTTTTACTCTGAGACACTTTATGAATATGGGCACAGATTTCCATCAGGATTGCTTACTTTATCATCACAACATTGAATCAAAATTATTGAGTTTTGGTATTTGTTTGTCCCCCCTTTGTCACATAATTAAATAGAAGATTTATATTGTATCTCATTACTCCTCTGGTCTCAGTAAACCGTTTTCCCCATTAAGTAGCTCATTCGGATGGGTGAGGATAACATTTGGCAGTTATTTTGAATACAATGTTATTTTAATAGATAATTTTTTTTAAATAAACATTTTATGTGTAAAACTAGAAGCCATACAGGAAGGGAGGAGGGAGGAGGAAGATTAAGAAAGTGTGAGGACATCTAAGGACATAGAAGAATCCAGCTTTTCATACTGTCTGCCAGCAGAGAGCACTGTTGCACCGTTTGGAGTATCGAGAGGAACACTTTGATGACGTACTTTGTGAAAAGAGAAAGGAATGGAAAAGTTCCACATTCCACATGTAAAGGATTAGATAGATAATGAAATACTTCAAAAACTTCAGGACCTGCATTGTAATTGATGATTTTGCTGCCATTTAGAACACTGTCCCTCATGCTGCACCTATAGCCTGCCCTAAACCCCAACAACTTTACATTTACTGTATCTTCTGTGGAGGTTTTGCTGTTAATTTAAATGGCGATATCTTGGCCACATGGCCAGCATTGTCTCATATCCATTCACACAATCAAGAGTTGACTGTGAATGGGACAGCCATCCACCCCAGTGTGTCTCACATTGTATTTAGTGATGTGAGGGATGGTCCCTTCTTTGTTGTTCTAGATTTGGGGGGTAGATCTTTCACCAACTACCGACTGTCACCCCTGTAGGGACACTTACAGTCATCCAAAGTACAGTCATGAACCTGAAGGGACCAACCTTCCCTGGTGGGGCGAAGAACCTTTCACACTTCCAAACAAAAACAACTCTTTGTGCATGTAAATCTTGGTGGGACAAACAAACAAACAAAAATTGGGATGCATGCCAACAAAGCCACTACACAACACAACACTAAACAATACATTAATTGCACTATAACGGTGACAAACGGTGCCCACAAACAGTTAGGGCCTACATAAAGCTGTCCCAACAGCAGAATCCCAACAGCAGTCCCAACCCTTACCACTGCTACACCTGGCTACCAGCGGAGCCTTGTCTGGCAGCGAAAACAGTTCATTCAGCCTCACTTACTGCCTTTTTAAAAAAACATAGCTGATGTGGCTGACTTGCTTAAACAAATGTGGTTTCTACTGACAATTGAGATGTACAAACTATGGCATAAGGGGATGACAAGCAGATAAGAGGCAATCCGTAATTTCAATTAAGACATTAATGAGCGAGCTAGGACGGACGTAGTCAATATAACTATTTGTTCAGCACTTTTGAAATGTACAGCGACAGAATTCAGAACATGGGCTGTTCTTAAAGTATTCTCCCTGTACACCAAGTCAGAACTGTAGGATAAATAAAGGGGGCATATAGGCAGACAATGAAAGCTCTTACAATATTCGATGATTACATTTCTCTAAAACAGGTTATAGGCTACATTTGCACCACCAAGTCAGAACAGTAGGTGAAATTAAGAGGGGAAAATAGACCAAATTATTAGGGTGAGGCACATGGGCTACTAACAGCTTACTACACAACATACACTTAGTATTACTTTCTAAGCTACAGTATACATATCTCCCTGACATATTACATCATTTATGCAGCAGCGTACAATACATTTTTGGACTCACCTTGTTGTGCTGTGCTGACTTGAACAGGAAGGTGGCACGACAGTCCTTTGTGGGCAAATTCTGTCATCAAACTTTGTCATCAAAGTTTGGCATTCTCTGGATTTATGGTGCTTTCAAGACAACTGCGAACTCAGAAAAAAACAAGGTAGAATCATGATGACGTCAGTGATCTTCAGGTCGTAGCTCTAGAAAGAGGCCCGAGTTCCCGACTTACAATTCAAGTTGGATGACCGTTCAAATCGTATTTTCCCAGTCAGAGCTCGTTTTTTTTCCCGAGTTCCCAGTTGTCTTAAACTCACTTAAGTCAGATTTCCCAGTTCCGAGTGAACAGTTTGTTTTGAGCGCGGCAGAAATCATGCTGGATTGACAGCATGGCCAATGTTGAATGTTTATCATTTTAAGCTTGGAAAAGAGACCCTTAAACCAAGACTTTTGGACCACCCACTGATCCATTTGCGATTTCCACTTGTTGTGTAATGTTTATGTCCAATGGCTGATGAGCACCGATACGTTTTATCTATAATTTCTCTTCATGATTTCTCTTCATATGAAAAGGATTAAAAATGATTTTCCAGTAGATTGTCGACTTGATTCATGATGATGACTGCTAGCTAAGATTTTGAAAGTATTATGTTGACATGATCAGTCCATTCAAAGCTACTGTAGATATAACGTGATTTGACGTCATTTTATCTGTGGCCAATGACCTTGAGCCTTCTTGGATGGGCACTTCCATTGTAACTCTATGGCAGCACACAAGGGGCTTGAATTTCCGAGCTCTACCCTTAGATTTGGCGGTGACTAGTGTCCCCATGAGTGACAGAACACTGAGCCAATTGTGGCGCAACTAAAGAACATTACCAACCCCTACGCTCTGTATTTTCCGCTGGCTGCCCCACCACCACCACCACCACCACCACCACCACCACCACACAGAAAGCACTGAGCTAGGCTGAAACAACTGCATTTTTGGAGCTGCCTTCCTCAAGAAAGCAAAAAAGAGACCATGTTTGTATGCGGCTGTCACGATCGTCTTGAAGCGAAGTAGACCAATACGCAGCGTGTTGAGCGAACATGATTGACTTTATTATAATAACGCACAAAAACCAAAACAATAGACGACTCGTGAAGTCCACAGTAACAATGACCGTAAAGGAACAAAAACCCACAAACACAAAGTGAAACACAGACAGTTAAATATGGCTCCCATCAGAGACAACCAGCACACAGCTGACACTCGTTGCCTCTGATTGGGGAATCATTCATTTCAAACATAGAAATAACCAACCTAGAACCACCCAACAAAGAAACAGAACACATAGAGTGAACACAACCCTGGCTCAACATATAGAGTCCCAGAGCCAGGGTGTGACAGTACCCCCCCCCTAAAGGCGCGGACTGCGACCGCGCCTAAAATACGAGCAAAACAGGGGAGGGCTGGGTGGGGCATACCTCCCTCGGCGGGCGGTTCTGGCTCCAGCCTTGCCCACCACCCTCCAATCAACCCCCCATAGCGCCCCTGGTCCGGTCTGACCCCGCTGGCTGGATCTGGACTGGACATTGACGGAGCGGATTGCTTACGCTCCGTTGTGGAGCAGCTGACCGGTCTTACCAGGCTGACGACTCGCACCCCTGGCTTGGTGCGAGTGGCAGGAACGGGCTGGACCAGGCTGACGACTCGCACCCCTGTCTTGGTGCGAGTGGCAGGAACGGGCTGGACCAGGCTGACGACGCACACCGTAGGCTTGGTGCGTGGAGCAGGGACAGGCCGGACAGGGCTGGCGACGCACCCCGTAGGCTTGGTGCGTGGAGCAGGGACAGGCCGGGCTGGGCTGACGACGCACACCGTAGGCTTGGTGCGTGGAGCAGGGACAGGCTGGACAGGGCTGGCGACGCACCCCGTAGGCTTGGTGCGTGGAGCAGGGACAGGCCGGGCTGGGCTGACGACGCACACCGTAGGCTTGGTGCGTGTGAGCAGGGACAGGCCGGGCTGGGCTGACGACGCACACCGTAGGCTTGGTGCGTGGAGCAGGGACAGGCCGGGCTGGGCTGACGACGCACACCGTAGGCTTGGTGCGTGGAGCAGGGACAGGCCGGACAGGGCTGGCGACGCACACCGTAGGCTTGGTGCGTGGAGCAGGAACAGGCCGGGCAGGGCTTGTCGACGCACCCCGTAGGCTTGGTGCGTGGAGCAGGAACAGGCCCGGGCAGGGCTGTCGACGCACACCGCAGGCTTGGTGCGTGGAGCAGGGACAGGCCGGGCTGGGCTGGCGACGCACACCGTAGGCTTGGTGCGTGGAGCAGGGACAGGCCGGACAGGGCTGGCGACGCACACCGTAGGCTTGGTGCGTGGAGCAGGGACATGCCGGACTGGGCTATGGAGACGGATAGGAGACCTGGAGTGAAGAGCTGCCACAACCCGTCCTGGCTGAATGCCTACCTTCACACACTCTGTGTGAGGCATCAGCACAGGACGTACAGGGCTGTGTACCCGTACTGGCATAAACAGCACGTGATACTGGCGCAGGATATCCGGGACCGAGGAGAGGCACTGGAGGCCCCGAGCGCTGAGCTGGCACACTCCGTCCTGGCTGCATGCCCACCTTCGCACAACATGTGCGGGGTGCTCGCACAGGACGTACCGGACTTGCCGGACCACTCGTGGCACAGTGCGCAGCTCCGCATACCGCGGAACCTGCCCAGTCTCATGCTGCCATGCCTGAGTACGGGGAGTTGGCTCTGCTCTCCATCCAGGCTCCGCCAACCTGCCTTCTGGCCCCCAAAACCCGGTGGCCTTCTCTCCTCGTCTCCTATTTCGCCCTGTGGCAGCCTCCTGTGCCCAGTCGCCCATGCCGTGTGCCCCCCCCTAAAAAATTATTGGGGTGCCTCTCGTCCGTCCGACGATGGCACTGCTGACGCCGCTGCTCCTCTCCTGCCTGGGTCTCCCCCTTCATAGCCTCCCGGTACCGGACGGCCTCCTCCTCGGTAATCTGCCCCCAACCGAGGAGGACATCCACCAGAGTCACCTCCTGCGTGTGTTCCTGGACACGCTGCTTGGTCGTTGTATGGTGGGTTTTTCTGTCACGATCGTCTTGAAGCGAAGTAGACCAATACGCAGCGTGTTGAGCGAACATGATTGACTTTATTATAATAACGCACAAAAACCAAAACAATAGACGACTCGTGAAGTCCACAGTAACAATGACCGTAAAGGAACAAAAACCCACAAACACAAAGTGAAACACAGACAGTTAAATATGGCTCCCAATCAGAGACAACCAGCACACAGCTGACACTCGTTGCCTCTGATTGGGAGTCATTCATTCAAACATAGAAATAACCAACCTAGAACCACCCAACAAAGAAACAGAACACATAGACTGAACACACCCTGGCTCAACATATAGAGTCCCAGAGCCAGGGTGTGACAGCGGCTTTATTAACTCAATGATTATTTTTATTTTTTTTCATTGCTTGCAAACTGATATGTGACACGTATTAATGCAAAAATTAACATTCAAAACAGGCAACCCCACCTGCCCTGAATGACGGGTTGCCACTGATCTCTTCATCTTTCCAACTTCATTTTCCCCTCTCAAAAGGCAGAATAAAGAAGGTGATATAGAGGATCTCAGAGTAGGCAAGACAGAGATTTAAATATCTGCATTTTGTATAATGTCTTCTGTTTGCTAAATCCCCCTCACACACCTGCAAAAAGTGCACGCACACACACACACACAGTCACAAGTGTAACGAGCGTTCATAATTCAAAGAAATGTTGTGCAAAGAGTTTAGAAACAATTTGCCTCTCCCCACTCCTAACTATAATGGAAAAATCAAGTTCTGTGACAAAAGTGGTCTACATTCCATTGTATCTTCTGCTGACCCAAGTGTAGTCTGAGATTGGCCTCATCTTATTACATCTCTCATGTTTAATCTTTTGGAAAGTAGATACAGGCCAATGCCAAAGTTCAAACAATTCTGTAGAGGGATGCAGGCCTGCATCAAATGTTGCAAGGTCTGATATAGAAGAAAAAAATCCTATGTAATGAATGAAAGATGTAAAGGAAAGAGTACTCAGAGAGTCCTTACTATTTTTTTGTTTCAAGAATACTTTAGGTAGAAAAGCACAGTAGCTTGACTACAGTAGCAGAAACAAATAAAAAGTATATGGGTCATACATCAGAAAAAGTGCCAGCTTGCA
>JAGTTL010001141.1:0-16533 GCA_036851935.1 Coregonus suidteri
ACGGGAGAAGTACCCCAGGTAAAAACCCAAACTAACCCCAACCCCCCGACACATAAACACTCCCGGGCAAAAATCCGGGGAGGTTTGAGACAGGAGGGGGCCGGAGACACTGGGGCCCCCATCCGAAAAAAAACCCCCCCGGAAAGGGCCAAACAGGAAGGTTCCCCCCACCCACTCTCCCAAAAGCACAGCCCCGCACCACAAAGGGGGATATCCTCAACCCCCAAACTTACAACCCCTTAAAACAAGGCCGAGTTGCCCACAAGGTCTCCACCACCCCAAAAAACCCAAAGGGGGGCCCCAAACCCAGACAGGAAGATCACGTCGGAAACCCCCCCCCAAATAAATGCCGCACCCCCCTAGGGACGGCATAAAAGGCACCAGCAACCATGCCCAGCCCCTGTCAGGGTTAGGGGGGCCAGAACCCCTTTGAGAGGGGGGAAAACCCGGCCGGGCAGAGACGAAAGGGCTTTTTCGTTCCCCCGGAACCTTTCCTTTCACCCCCACCCCTCCGGGGCCGACTACCTCAATCATTTTAAAACCTACTGAAGATAAACCCTTATATAAAATTTAAAAAGGTTGAACCGGGGTCGGGCGTCTCTCACAGGGGTTTTTTTGGGGCCCCCAAGACGGGTTCCAAAAAATGGAGATCTAAAAGCCCGGGGCGGTGTATGGGGGGGGCCCCCGTGTATTATTGGGCGAAACGCAAAAGTGTATTTTTTTTTTGGCGTACAGTGGGGTTTTAGGGGGGCCAGGTTTTGGTTTTGGTGCGCAGTGTACTGTTTTGGGTCCGCTGCGCCAGGGTTCGTGATCTTCCAAAAAAAAAAAGAGAAGCAAAGCCATCCCTTCCGAATAGCCGACAGAGGAGTCCTCCGTAACGGGGCCAAATCGGGGTGGGTGGGGAGATGGTGTCCAATCAGCAGATGCCACTAGCCGGCTTTATACATGTTCACATGGGCCATTTTCGATGCTATATACTCCGACTGTCCCTTAAGGAATGAAGCTAGCGACATTGCAGAACCCCAAGCTAACCGCTCGCAAGATCCACCCGTGGCACAGCCTACAGGATGCAGCTCAGCCGCCAAGAGCCTGCGCGCATAAGTCAACACATGTACGGGAGAAAACGTTGTGGTACGAACCTGGGGATTATTTACGTTAAGGATTATGTTTACCAATCGCTGAACAGTATTGACTCAATACTGGGTGTTTTGCTTTCGCTCTATCCGTAGAGCCGTTCAACATGTCTGACGTATAAACGTGCTCGAGAAACCACAGGTAGCAATAATGTATGTCATACAGATTTCGTGCGTTTTCTGTGTGAGAAGACACAAATTTATGTGCTACTTAATTCGTCGCAAAAATACAGCAATTTACACACACAACAACCCTAAACGGATAGCCTATTTTTTCTTTATGTTCTTTTATTTATGGTCTATTAAACATTATGAATCAAACACATGAACATAGTTTGTCTTTATATGTAATAATGCTTTCAAACATTGTAAGTTGTATATCCTATGTACTGTTTGAGATTGTTTTCTGAACATCATTTGTGGAGAATACAACTACACATGATACGTGCAACTTGATAATTCGTGGGAAAAATTGTGTGTTTTTTAATATGCTAACGGCTGTTTTTCTATCTGTCTTGATTTCGTGATTAATTACTTTGGGATACTAGGTGCACATTATTGCGGTCACGAACAGGCCCACTTACTTTTTCCGTGTAGGGCAAAACAGTACACCCGTATTTTCTTCTAATGCATTTTTCTATTATCGTAAGAGTCTAAATTACACCAATTTTCTTCATTATGTCCATTATAATACATTGTTAAAGAGGTTAATGTACAAAATAATGAAATATGTCTGCTTTCACTTATGGGCACTTCCAATGCCTATTCTATTGTGGTTATGGGTCCAATCCATATTCTATACTTAGGCTAATTGGTAACCGCGTTCAACTAGTTAGCAAGTCACGAAATGTCCGTTTCTTGGTACCTCGACGATCGCTACTTGAATGCTGTATTATGCCAACTTCACCATTCTCGTGGAAAATGGGCAAGTTGTAACTCCCACTGATTGTGTTCCAGTGGTTTTGAAGTCGTGAACAATTTCTTTAAACGCAAAGAGATTGGCAAACACATTTAGTCACTATTTCTCACTTGTAATTCCTACTTTGGAGGTCCATTCAAGTTGAAACTTCCCAGTCGGAGGAACTAGGTATATTCCGAATAACTCTGATAGCACCCTGAATCACGACATTATAGTGTTGATCGACGACACAGTTAGTGTCTGGGTCCCCGGCGTGTCCATTTCCCCCATACCCATGTCCATAGGAGTGTGAGTGTCAGTTAGTCTACTCCTGCTTCCGTTAGCTAATGTGAAAGTAAGTAGATGATTATTAATTAGAGGTTCTGGTCGTTCTGAGATACCAACAAGTAAGGCTATACAACATACAAGTACTCGAATAAATATATATGTTTCTCCTATTAGTGTAGTTCTGAGTGAGTTGTGTGTTCTGTCATTTTTCTGGATGATTTAATTGAAATTGCAACCAACTTTTCTATGGCTTTGTTTATGATATAGTGGATATTTGAGAGGATTATTTCATTTCAAATAACTGAAAGTGAGAGGTCTGTAATTTGAATAAGGAGGGTCAATGCCATTACTTGAACATGTGGTGATTAGAACAAAAGATTTTACTCCTTGGCACGGTGGCGAATATATTATCGCGCGCGCATGTCCTATGCCTGCCGCGCAGTGGACTCTTGGCATCTTCTTTTCGCCATAGCTAGGCTGGCATAGATTTAGAACAGTAAGATTTCACGTCTGATCTTCAGCGACTATGTGATTGCGTGCGTCATAAAAGGTCCGTGTAGTGTGTACTTTTGCGGCGCACATTGTGCTTTTTGCCTGCGCGCAGTTGGTGGCAGTTGGTCATCTCCGCGCAGTGTGTACTAATTGTGGCCTCGTTTGCCTAGTAGCAGGCTAGTCATTAAATTATAACACACAAGATTTTCACTCTTGACTTCAGCGACTATTATTGCGCATAAAGGGGGCCGGCAGTGTACTTTTGCGCCGCAACATGGCCTTTTGCCTGCGCGCAGTGTGCAGTTGCATCCAGTGCGCAGTGTACTATTGTGCCCTCGTTTGTGCCACTAGCAGGTTCTAGCCATTAAATTATAACACAAGAGTTTCACTCTTTGACTATCGGCGACTATTTATTGCCTGTAAAGGCCATCGAGTTGATCTATTGTTGTGGGCGCGCACGTTTATTATGGCGTGCGCCCAGTCTCAACCGCAAAGTGTCATTTGGTTTTTTTGGCGTACAGTGTGTTGTTTATGCATGGTCGCGTCATGGTGTATTGGTTTTTGGTGCGCAGTGTATCTGTTTGTGGTGCTGCGGTTTGTCAAAAAAAAAGAGAAGGCAGAAGCATACCCTTCCGATAAGCCGACCAGTAGAGGAGGCATTGACAGATTTTGCCGTACGGCGCCAATCTAGGTTGTGCCGGGAGATGTGTGCCGAATCACAGCAGTATGGCCACTGCCGGCTTTATACATTTGCAAAAGCACTGGGCTAATCGCCTATCTAGGCTATACTCTCCGACTGTCTAAGAAGGTAAGCTAGCGCCACATACTTGCGGCCTGGGAACCAGCAATCCGCATTCGGCAAATCGTCACCCGTGGCAAAGCCTACAGGATGCAGCCACCACGCCAAGGCCTACGCGCGCAGTGAGAGCCTCCCCGTTACAGGCCCTGGGGGGCACCGTGTCTCCGGAGAGATCGCGTCGTGTTACCAAAGCTCCCACTAGTCTGCTCATCCCGCAAGTTGTGCCGCTTTTCCAACGGCCAGTCGCTTGGGAGCTAAAATTCGCTCTCCTGTTCTTTCAGACCGGAGTCCTGCGTCTTCCAGAGCTCGTCGTGTGATGGCCTCTGCAGGAAGCTCAGCGCATAGGCTTACCTGGTCGGTCTTCTGTTGTTTGAGGGAACATCATGCTTGGTGTGCCCATCCTAGGCAAAGAGGGTGCAGATCGTGTCCATATGACATCGAGCTGGCCCGCCATTCGGACCTTATTTGGCAGAGAGCGGCGAGAAATTAGGAAGGTGACTCCTCCAAAATCCCCCACTCAATTATATTTCCATCGCAAAAAGGCATAAATTGGATCTATTTATACGTGTCCCTCTGTAGCTCAATTTGGTAGACGCATGGCGCTTGTTTAACGCCAGAGTAGTGGGTTCCATCCCTGGGAACAACCCCATACGTAAACATGTGTCGCACATCTGACTGTAAAATCGCTTTGGATAAAAGCGTCTGCTAAAATGGCATACGTTATTTCTATATATAGCGTCCACGTCTACATTTCTCCAACCACTCTCCGTGCTCGGGTAAATCGAGCGACGCTACCGGCTCACGGAAGAGACACCACCGGCCGGGTGAGTCCATTCAAAGCTACGTGGGCTTAATCTGGAGGATTTTTGTTGGCTAGCTCTTGTAACTACGGGACACTTCAGGATCGAGATTTCATCAGGGATCAGTTGATAGAGGGGGACGTTATAGTGAAAAGACATGGGAGAAACTGCTTTTGGAATCGGATAATTTACAACTAGATGGAGCTATTAAAATAGCCACTCCACGTTTTGACAGATGGCGTTGTAATGCTCTTCAATTGCTAACAGACAGCTCTGGCAGCATACACATCTGCCCTCAGCCATCTCTACACAGCGAGCTTCAGCCCGAGCAAGCGCACTACAACGATCACAGCGCTTGCGCTACGCCCTCACACTCGATAAGCTGCATGTACACAGGACACCGGCATGCCCGTGTCAGCAGGCACACACACAAACCTTACAAAGTATCTGTGTCACCTGTGGGGGGCTACTTTCCTCTATCATGTGTGCCATTCAAGCCCCCCCCCTTCAAACCTGCCCAGGCCCGTGGTGAAAATATGCAGAGAACTGTTCAAAAATCAATCACTTTGCGAAAGTGAGGGTGTCGTTCGGCCCCATGCTACTGTAGCTCGAAGTTTGTCTGATCATCAAGTGTCAAAGCCTGGGTCCGAGCCCGACGGCCTCAAGCAGTGCAACAAAATGCCCATCATTCAGGTCCGGAAATCCCCTTGCAGTTTCAGTCGACACACTGGGGCTCTGTGGGCGCCTATTTTCATGAATGAGCCAAATGATCACGCTGAGCAACGTCAAGCCGCCATCAGAAAAGTCCCTACCTACCCCTCGATGAAACAAAAGGCACACAAAACAGACATACTAGGCCAGAGACGGGCCGGGTGGATGGACGTCCGCTCACCACTACACCCCCGAGCCCCATCCTCTGTAGTGGCTCCCCACGGGCCAGATTCCCACGAAGCGCGTGTGCTGATTGAAGAAAGGCCTATGCGGGCACGCCACGTCTTCCCTGCGTATCTGGAGGAACTACTTAACCTCTTTTCATTCTAGGCTCCGTTAGGCGTCTTAGTCCAACCTGCAGGTTAATGGACTGAACTTGGCTAGTGTTGGAGAGTGCCATCCGTTTTAAGGGTTACACTGTTTATTTTCTACATGGGGAGTCCGACTCTAGGTTTGCTTTTGCCCTATATGGAGCAATTTTTCTCATAAGAGTGGGTACCAGTCCTGGTTTTTGGAAAAGGGGGGGAAATGTTATGTATGGTAACCGACGTCTGTAAGGCGTATCTGTACGTTAGTTACTTGGCTTTTATTCGTACGCAGTGTGCTCGCTTTAAATACGGATGAACTGGGTTTGTCGCAGACCAACATATGTGTCGGTCACATGTCCATTAAACGACAGGAGTTCTGATGTACAATGTGAAACTGTGCAGATGTCCGTATCTTCTACAAGCTTAGGCTATATATAACAAATCTGACTCAAGTACAAAAGTTAGTAATCCAAAATAATTACTTGAGTGTGAGAGTAAAAAAGTACTGTGTGGGTGAAAAACTACTCAAGTACTGAGTAACTGTTTGAGTTACTTGGAGATGATTTTTTAACACAAGGCAACAATCACGCACAGACAAAACATACAAAAGCATCATCTTTTATGGTGTGCAAATTATAGTTCATCCAACGAATAAAATCCCATCTACAAATGACTTACAAAAAGCTAGCTTACATTAAAGAGATTCCGTTCAATTCAAGTACTTATCCAAATAAACTAATAATTAAGATAACAAATAAGGCACAAGTAAACACACATTTCCCAAACCTTTTAATACTTTTTTTTTACCAGGCAGATACTAGAATAGAGGCAGCCCAATAAAACTCCTCATAAAACTGTGTATTTTGTGTGGTCCTCCAATCTCCACAGTGACTGAACAACAGAAGGTACACACAACCACATTTCATATACCATGTTATGGCTGAACAGGAAAACTGCACGACCATAAGGAAGGCGGTCACATTGCAAGTGCGTCTCGTGCGTAGGGTTGTATGACTTAGCGCGCTACTCAGTACCTTTGTATTGCACTGCAAGCAACAGCCCTTTTTCTGTGTGGCCTAGAAATTAATACTCTGATCTGTGATTTAGGGCCGACAATCGAGAGGGAGGGATCACATCTCACTGGCAGTAGTGGAAAAGAGCAGCAATACACACATCAACCTGAAAAAGCACCAGTCCATGTAATAGATGTCCAAATAAGAACCAATATTGCAGGGCCTTAGTATCCGCATAACACACAATTAAAGCTTGAATGCATGTTCTCTAAAAGGCATCAGAGGAGAGTGATGTAGTTGTAGATGATGGGGCATTATGTTTTACTGTACCAGACGAAAAATATCTAACAGACACAGTCAGCAAAAAAAAAGTAAACACTTGTCCCCACCGCTCCGGTCCCCCCCAAGATAAGTCAGCAATAAAGCATCGTATGATTTGTCTTTTACAATGGAGTTATACATTAAGAGCTCTGTGCTCTCGTAGCACCAACCATTACACAGTTACGGGAATTACACGCCTTTACTCAAAACAGCTGAGAGAGGAGCAGCTTCCCCCATCTAGACTCACCACAGATGGCAGACAACAGATTTGCAATATTCCTATACTGTGTAGGCTGCGACACGCGGCCCTTTTGACTGGTGGTTGACTTCATTCAACACTCCAGGAAGCTCTTTGGCACAGTAACATGAACAACCCTTTTATATTGAATGCCCCACTGGGAGTGATTGTGTGTGTGTGTCACTAGGAGCAGCAGGCGTTGTGAAACACACTATTTCACACCAAAGAAATATCGCTCAGTGTGTGTCACTATTTAAGCCTTCACAGTTAGCTGGCTCTCAAGGTTCTCGCCTGTGATGCTGGTGTGATTCGTTTAGGCAGTGAACAGGAGTCCTGCATGACGGAAAGTTCTCTCACTAGTCTGCAGATGCAGCGAGACTGTGTTTGATTTTTTGGAAGCGTGATCATCCTTTCTTTTGGATGGCTAGGAAAGGTGTGGCGGATAGATCCATACCTGCATGGGACAGACATGAAAGCTACGTTCTCTCCGAGTCGCATCCTACGTGTGATTTTCCTAAAAATTCCCCAACTCCAATGGATTGCAAAGAAGTCGTTCTGTCATCAGAGAGGCCGCTGTTTGCGCTGGGTGACATCATCCAAGTCGGTGTTGGAAGGTGATTTTCTGATGTAGTCCAAGGCCTGTGGGTTTTAGGGGCAAGATAAATCGTTTTTTTCAAACTAATTAAGTCTGCACTTATTCTATGCTACCTTCGTCTACTGTATAGCTGTCAAGCTGCTGATGTTTTGACATTGCAAAAGCTACCTCAGCTTTCTAACTATATGTCCCCCCCCCCCCCAAAGAGAAAACCCCCCCCCTGTGGTTTGTCACTGACACACTATAATCCTAAATTACAGTAATATTTATACAGAGTTATATAGTCCATGTTCTACTGGTTGCACATTTGACTTTGATAAACAATTGTATTTACCAGCATTTAAGATGTTCTCCTCTGTGGTCCAGGAATGTTTCTGAATCTTGGTATGAGTATTGCTGCTGCAAATCAGCTCAGGCTCTTTCATGACGTCTCCAAAACGTTTCTGGATCCCTTGCTGCAGGGCGTGAACAAGAATGGTGTACCATTTTGCAAGTTGACTCCAACCTCTTTCATCTTGTCCCGCAACTTGGTAATGTGTTGGCAGCAGGAGGCCCATATGCACAGAGATGATTCCCCTTGGAGGGATATTAAGGTGACCATGGCAACAGGCTTCATATCACAGCAGCATACTCGACCAAAACCCCAATTTTTCAGCTGGATTGAACCTATAAAAGATGTAACGATAAAAAAATTACTTATAGCTATTTCTGTACAATTGTTTTATTATGCATTGTACACATGTTAAATGCACAAATAAAATAAAAATAAATAAATTAGATTAAATTATTTCATTCAAGGTCATCCACAATTGTCACAACCCACCATGCAAAAAAAACGTAGTTACTTGAGACAAGTGGAATCACCCATTAATCAGCAAGGCTTATTTATTTTTATTATTCTTTTAAAACAAAATATACATTTTGTCAACTTACATCTTTATCTTTAATGCGCTGTGCAGACATTGCGAATTGCTTGTTTCTCCTTGCTCTCTGGTGAATGCGCACAATCCTTTCTACAGCGAGGAACAGGGAGCTCCAGCGTGTGTCTGATTGGGTCGGAGAAACAGGCAGCTTGCATTCACGTTCCACTGTTTCATGAGCATAGGTTGACCTGCTGGTTTTATTCCAAAAGAGCATGACAGCTTTGCAAAAGCAACAAGACCGAGACAGCCTCTTGTAGATGTTTTCGTTTGCAGCTCCTCCTGCAGCAGTGGCATCAACTGTGGATATAAAGATTGAGGAGATGGCATGCACGACTTTTGGTGGCTTGGAAGTTAGTACTCAAGGCCTGTGTTGTCATCCAGAATATCAGACACATCTTGACAACTCCACCTCTGACTCACTCTGATCTTCTGTTGCATCATCAAAGGGTGAGCTTTCCTCCTTTTTCTCCTCACCATATAATCGAAAGGCCTTCAGGAAGTTTGAGCCACTGTCTGTTGGTCGCCATGGTCACTTTTTCCCCTGATGTGGTACTCAGAATGTATTTCCGCTAATGCAGCAGCACGGACATCAAACGGTGCGAGCCTTTGACAGGTCTACAAGCCATATGGCAGCGGAGTGCCTCTCATTTACATTTACATTTAAGTCATTTAGCAGACGCTCTTATCCAGAGCGACTTACAGGAGCAGTTTAGGGTTAAGTGCCTTGCTCAGGGCAACATCGACAGCGATTTTTCACCTAGCCGGCCTCGGGGATTAGTGAACCAGAGACCTTTCGGTTACTGGCACAAAAAACGCTCTAACCACTAGCTACCTGCCGCCCCCTCTCCAGTGAGGTGTTGTCCCATCCAGTGACAGGTGACACCTAAGTAGCTAACGTTGTCTGGCAGACCAGCAGTCTGTTGTTGGTAGCACCATAGTTCACAGCACTCAGCTTTTTGATGATTATGCTCAATTCTTGTGTTTTGGCAGCTTCTTGTATTCTTGTTCATAACGTTTTCCCTTGTCATTACTGTTTGAGGTTACAAAGTTTTTCTATCAAAGTCGTGAAGGATTGCGTCTCAACCACATGAAAAATGGTTGGTTGGGCCTCGACACTACAAATTTAGCACCAGCTTGTCAAGCGTTGCTTGTGTTTACCCGTCCTGGGGCAGCGAAGGCTGTGATTTTTTGCATTTTTCACAAGAGTATCACTGGAAGAGGAGGACTTACGCTTTCTGTGGTTCTCTTTAATAAGTCTGTGTACTTTGCCATTTTGTTGGGGAGAACCCTCTGTGGATAAAAATAATCTGTAATTTTCATCATACACTCGTCAACTATGACAGATAAATTTAGAAATTTCCCAACATTTCCATAAAATCACATTGTAGGGATTTTTAATGAATTTATTTGCAATGATGGTGGAAAATAAAGTATTTGGTCACCTACAAACAGAGCAAGATTTCTGGCTCTCACAGACCTGTAACTTCTTCTTTTAAGAGGGCTCCCCTGTCCTCCACTCGTTACTGTGTTTAAATGGCACCTGTTTGAACTTGTTATCAGTATAAAAGACACCTGTCCAGCAACCTCAACAGTCACACTCGGGTGAATACAAAACTCCCTAAATGGCCAAGACCAAAATGAGCTGTCTGAAGGAACCAGAAACAAAACTTTGTAGACCTGCACCAGGCTGGGAAGCACTGAATCTGCAATAGGTAAGCAGCTTGGTTTTTGAAGAAATCAACTGTGGGAGCAATTATTATGAAATGAAGACATACAAGACCACTGATAATCTCTCCTCGTCTGGGGCTCCACGCAAGATCTCACCCCAGGGGGTCAAAACTGATCACAAGAACGGTGAGGCAAAAATCCCAGAAACCACACGGGGGGACCTAGTGAATCGACCTGCAGAGAGCTGGGAACAAAGTAACAAAGCCTACCCCTCAGTAACACACTAGAGATACCGTGCCGCCGGGACTCAAATCCTGCAGTGTCCAGACTGTCCCCCTGCTTAAGCCAGTACATGTCCAGGCCCATCTGAAGTTTGCTAGAGTGGCATTTTGGATGACATCCCGAAGAGGATTGGGAGAATGTCCATATGGTCAGACGGAGATGAAACCAAATAATAGACTTTTTGGTAAAAAACTCAACTTGTCGTGTTTGGAGGACGAAAGAACTGCTGATTGCAATCCAAAGAACACCATACCTACTGTGAAGCATGGGGGTGGAAACATCATGCTTTGGGGCTGTGTTTTTTTCTGCAAAGGGACCAGGACGCTAACTGATCCGTGGTAAAGGAAAGAATGAATGAGGCCATGTATCGTGAGATTTGAGTGTGAAAACCCGCCTTCCATCAGCAAGGGCATTGAAGATGAAACGTGGCTGGGTCTTTCAGCATGACTAATGATCCCAAACAGAGCACCGCCCCGGCAACAAAGGAGTGGCTTCGCAAAGAAGCATTTCAAGGTCCTGGAGTTGGCCTAGCCAGTCTCCAGATCTCAACCCCATAGAAAATCTTTGGGTGAGGGAGTTGAAAGTCCGTGTTGCCCCAGTCGACAGCCCCAAAACATCACTGCTCCTAGAGGAGATCTGCATGGAGGAATGGGCCAAAATACCAGCAACAGTGTGTGTGAAAACCTTGTGAAGACTTTACAGAAAACGTTTGACCTGTGTCATTGCCAACAGATGGGTATATAACAAAGTATTGTAAGTAACTTTTGTTATTGACCAAAATACTTATTTCCACCATAATTTGCAAATAAATTCATTAAAATTCCTACAATGTGAGTTTTCTGGATTTTCTTTTTTTTCTTCTCATTTTTCTCTGTCATAGTTTGACCTGATGGATGAAAATTACACGCCTCTCTCATCTTTTTAAAGTAGGAGAACTTGCACAGTTGGTGTGCTGACTAAAATACTTTTTTTCCCCCCACTGTGACTTTCCCTGCGGACTCAGTCTCCGAAGGGAGGGGATCATGCTCTGCTTCAGTATGTCACAGAACATGTTTGGCAGTAATGGTTCCCTCATGCAACTGTAGCTCCCACAGTGCCCGGCAGCACTCATTGCAGCCCCAGACCATGACACTCCCCCACCATGTTTTGACTGTAGGCCAAGACACTTGTCTTTGTACTCCTCACCTGGTTGCCGCCAACCACAACACGCTTGACACTATCTGAACCAAATAAGTTTATCTTTGGTCTCATCAGACCACAGGCACATGGTTCCAGTAATCCATGTCCTTAGTCTGCTTGTCTTCAGCAAACTGTTTGCGGTCTTTCTTGTGCATCATCTTTAGAAGAGGCTTCCTTCTGGGACGACAGCCATGCAGACCAATTTGGTGCAGTGTATGGTCTGAGCACTGACAGGCTGACCCCCGACCCCTTCAACCGCTGCAGCAATGCTGGCAGCACTCATACGTCTATTTCCCCAAGACAACCTCTGGATATGACGCTGAGCACGTTCACTGTTCAACTTCTCTTTGGTCGACCATGGTGAGGCCTGTTTTCTGAGTGAACCTGTCCTGTTAAACCGCTGTATGGTCTTGGCCCACCGTGCTGCAGCTCAGTTTCAGGGTCTTGGCAGTAATCTTCTTATAGCCCAGGCCATCTTTATGTAGAGCAACAATTCTTTTTTTCAGATCCTCAGAGTTCTTTGCCATGAGTGGCATGTTTGAACTTCCAGTGACCAGTATGAGGGAGTGTGAGAGCGATGACACCTAATTTTAAACACACCTGCTCCCCATTCACACCTGAGACCTTGTAACACTAACGAGTGAACATTTTCACGTTTAGGGGTGTACTCACTTTTGTTGCCAGCGGTTTAGACATTAATGGCTGTGTGTTGAGTTATTTTTGAGGGGACAGCAATGTAACACTGTTATTCAAGCTGTACATTCACTACTCTACAATGTAGCAAAGTGTCATTTCTTTCAGTGTTTGTCACATGAAAAGATATAACTCCAAACTGCTACAGACCTATATCCATCCTGCCCTGCCTTTCGAAAGTATTCGAAAGCCAAGTTAACAAACAGATCATCGACCATTTTCGAATACCACCGTACCTTCTCCGCTATGCAATCCGGTTTCCGAGCTGGTCACGGGTGCACTTCAGCCACCGCTCGCTCCAAGGTCCTAAACGATATTATAACCGCGATTTGATAATAGACAGTACTGTGTGCAGCCGTCTTCATCGACCTGGCCAAGGCTTTCGACTCTGTCAACCACCGCATTCTTATTGGCAGACTAAATAGCCTTGGTTTCTCAATGACTGCCTCGCCTGGTTCACCAACTACTTCTCAGATATAGTTCAGTGTGTCAAATCGGAGGGCTTGTTGTCTGGACCTATTGCAGTCTCTATGGGGGTGCCACAGGCTTCATTCTTGGGCCGACACTTTTCTCCGTGTATATCAATGATGTCGCTCTTGCTGCTGGTGACTCTCAGATCCACCTCTACGCAGACGACACCATTTTGTATACATCTGGCCCTTCATTGGACACTGTGTTAACAAACCTCCAAACGAGCTTCAATGCCATACAACAATCCTTCAGTAGCCTTTGTCGTAGTAAATATTAAAATGTTATAGCTTGGTCTGACTAAAATCTTGTGCATGACCATTTTAATGTTAGGAGCTTGTTTTCAATCAATGCTGTTCCTATGCAAGAACAATGGACAGAGCCAAAAATCTTCTCAAGGACAACACCCCGCCACAGGCCACAATCTGGTTGCTCCCCACGAGACTTTCCTTTGAGAACATACACACATTCACACACACATCTCCATGCATACGCACACTCATCCTCATGCCTCACGAGTTTACGCACACACACAAACTGCACATCTTTCTACTGGTCGGTGCCTAGGGCAGAGGACTCTGCCGTGCACAAAATGGGGCTTCTACTCTGGACAGAGCAGACCCGCCTCCTACGCTTCGGGAACCAATCAAGGGACTAGAAGAAGGACCCCTTCCTTTGTGTTGCATTGTATAAAGTAATGCTGAAACTCTGTTTTTTGATCCCTTTTCAACTGTCTCGATAAGAGGGCAACTGAATGGGTCCATGCATGTAGCTTGAGCAGTACCAGCTATCTCTGTTGTTTAATAAACTGCCTTTTGCTTAAACATATTCCTCTCCGTCTAGCGTCGTTGGTTCTGTACTTCCTCTCCTGTATGGTTTCACCAACAAAAATGGTAGCAGAGGATGGTTTTTAATTCGATCTAAAGTTGGTGCGAGAGGAGGAAAGGCAAATCATCGATCTAAAAAAACAGACGGAAGAGTGACCTGAAAATCCTGGAGAAATCAACTATTCGTCTTGGCTCAGGAACCTGATCAGAGCGCGCTCTTCTAAAAAGGTTTATGCAGAGCCTGTTAAAACGAAATCTTGCATATTGTATTATAGACCAATACCAAATTATGATCAGTAGTACTGAGCGTGAGTATGAATACTTGTTAAATAATTTTCCATCCTAATGAATTAAGGCATACATGAGATATCTGGTACTGTGTTTTATACTAAGGAATTAAGGAATAAGGAATAAGGAATAAGGAATAAAGATAAACGTATCCAGAATGTGTCGAACTACGGATTTACGCATTGGTGGATAAGATTTGACCCACAACTAGATTCCTAAAGGGACCCAGTTTGAACTGAGACCTTTTGCATAAATCCTATTAGGGGAGGTCCTACCCTGTAGGTTGCGAGGAGGTAGAAGTTTAACTGTGGCAGAATTCTAGACATTAGGTGGGGGAGAATCACCGAAAATTGACCAGAGGTATTAAATTCCCGGGGATGCCAGTTATCTCTGTGATTTCACACTTAAAACGTTCCATATAAATGGTTGTGTGAAAGGTACAATTAAGATGAGATTAAGTCTTTTCCTAGTGATTGAGTTGTCTAAAGAAAATCCTTTGATAGGGATCCAGTTGCTTCTGTGACTTCACATAAGTATAAGGTTGTGTGAAGGGTGGCAGTTGAACTGAGACTATGTTTTAGGGACGCTCTGGTAACCTAAATTTTTTAAGGTATTGTATTCTAATTGGCAGTTTTGTTTTGCTGTGTTTATATTTTACGTGTCTGTGTGTTTTATGTATTATAACGTGTAATGGATGATGGGAAGTTATAGTGAGACTTATGAGACCGAACACCAATCTGTGGAATTGAGTGAATTTGACCTAGGGTTTCAGGAACCGGGGACTGGGGAGACTGATATTGAAGTTGTGCAATGATTCTAGAACAAGCGTGAGATAACTAAGGCGTGGTGTGTGCTGTGAGTGGTGGTTACTGCATTGGTATATGTGACTGGAATTCTGATTCTTATGATAATAATTGCATTACAAATTATATAAATTAGCCTCTTTATATGCGAGGGTGTCATACATGAGATAAGTCTGTATTTGATACCGATAATACATCCAAGATAGAGAAAGCAAGATGGCAGGACCAAACATAACCATACCCAAATTCAATGAATACTTAGAACAACGAATGACAGGGAGAGTAATGCTAGGTCCACCAAGGGAGGGAGGTCATATGCCCTCCCTTGATGTACAACAGATAGAAATGACTGATTATGTGAAGAAATTGACGGAATTTTCTGCAGCACTCTCTTCTCAGGCGCAGAAGGCCCAAGAGGGGGAGCTGTCGGGAAGTACGCTGACACTGAAGGTAAACGTGGGAGACGGGGTGAGGGTTAAAGTCCACAAGAGAAAGTGGCTGGAACCCAGGTGGACTGGACCGTACGAAGTGAAGGAGGTTACTTCACACTCAGTCCAGGTCAGAGGTAAATCAGGAGCACCCTGACAACCATCTAACACATTGCACTCCAGCCCCCACTCCTTCCAGACCATTGTCTGAAGTAAGAGCTGATTTGAGCAGCGAGAACCAATCCTGACAACACAATGAAGAAACCCTTATGGGAACAACAATCTCACTCAGGGAGAAGGATAACTTTTTCCCCCTGGGAGAGATTGGGAGTGTCTGAATGATGTATGTATGTTTTCTGATAGGAATTGGACTCCTGCTGGGCACTCCTTATGAGGTGTTGTTCTTTTACATTACATTTGAGTCATTTAGCAGACGCTCTTATCCAGAGCGACTTACAGGAACAATTAGGGTTAAGTGCCTTGCTCAAGGGCACATCGGCAGATTTTTCACCTAGTCAGCTCGGGGATTAGAACCAGCGACCTTTCGGTTACTGGCACAATGCTCTTAACCACTAAGCTACCTGCCGCCCCGTGTTGTGTGAAGCTATTTAGAATTACTTGTTAAATTGACTTATAATATAGAAGAGGTGGCTAAGGGATTTTTAACAGTACCAACCATGGGGGGGGGGCAAATCCTCACAAGAGGTCCCAGAATTTACTGGGGACGAGAAATGCTTGATGTAATTAAAATGGAATCCAGGGATAGAAGAAATCTCCATTATATAACCAGGTGGAGGGAGAGGTATGGTTTTGAGGGACGTCTGGACGGAGATAAACTCGAATCCATGCTTAAACAGATACATAAGGTGTGTAAAGGAGAAATAAGCAGTGAGAGAGAGAGAGAGAGAGTTGAGGGGGCCAGTACCCACTGACAGCCTTACCTAATCTATTGGCGGGGAATGAAAGGGGCCCAAGCAACCTTAGATGTATACAGTAATAATAATAATATGCCATTTAGCAGACAGGCCATGAACACAGAGGACGTGGCCAGCAAGCGGTAGAAAGAATGACCCACCCCAAAACAGGAATAGTAAGGTTTGGGCTGCCGTTAGAGGGCAGTGGGTTTCAGGGGATGCCCATAGGACACTTTTGCCATGGGCCGATTACGGAGAGTATGTTGGGAAAATAACTGAATTGTGTAATAGCCTCAGAGAGACATGCAATCCATCATGAGAGAAAGTCAGACAGGAGAGAGGAGAGAGAAGTCCATCCCCCAGCTTTGAGTGTGAGAAAGAGGAAGATAAGGCGTGACTAGTCCTTGAGGGAGAAATAGTAGACTCTAGTGGGGGGAAGACTAAGGAACCCTTTGATCCAAATT
>JAGTTL010001142.1:0-16496 GCA_036851935.1 Coregonus suidteri
AAACCTGCTCCTAGTCGGTTCCTCCCTGGTTCCCTTTTTTCTGCTCAATTTCCCTTTTTTCCGAAGGTTCTTGAACGCCCCTGCCTGGTTGCCGGGCCTTTTGGGGCGGGAGATCTCCCGTTTTACCCGCACCTGCATCTCATCAGCTTGGGGGCCAGGGTCCGATCACCCCCTTCAAGTTTACCTGCTCCTTCCCTCCCGGTCGTTCCATGCCAGTATGTTTGTCACGTATCACCTCTGATTACAGCGTTATTTTGTTGTTTTGCCCCTTGTGGTTTTGCCGTTATTTACCTCTGTTTGCTTCTATCTAAGTCATTCCCCCGAACCCCTTCCCCCAACCCCTGCCGGGTTGTGGCGGCACCGAGCATCAGGGGTCTCCCACTTCACTCCACCAACTATCTCCGCCGCCCCCTGTCCCCTGGATTTTTCTGCATCTTTTTGGGATCGTTTAAAACTCCCTTTGTTAAACTCACCTTCCTGGTCTGCTTCGGGGGCTGGCTTGAAACCCAAACATTGTTTTTTTTTCCAAAACGAAAAAATATGTACTTTATAATGACTATGTACTTGTTGCACGGGGAAAATTGTGTACTTTTTCACTGGAATTTTATTTTGGGGTTTAAACTTTGCCCAAATTTCTTTTTATAGATTATATTTGTTTTTTGGGGTGTTTTTTGGGGGGGCTTTATGAGGATAAACAGTTCGGAAAAGGGTTTTTTAATTGCTGAGATGGAGCGATGCCTTTTTTTTGTCCATACAAGATCGTTCCCTCAAGTTCCTTGACTATCAAAAAGCGAGTTTTTTTAAAGTCACCCGGCCTCGATTTAGGGGAAATCAATCAATCCAAAACTCTTAATGGTACGGGGCCCTTTTTAAAAGGGGGGCAATTGGGTTTAACCCCTTTTAGGTTATACTGACTTCGCCTCCTTTTGGTTTTCCTTCCCCTGTCCATTTTCCCCCAGCTATTCTTACATGCTTTCTGGGCCCGGGCTTGCAATGACCCGAAAAACATTGGCTTAAAGTTCCCAAGGAGCCCCAATCTCTTCCCTTTGCCTGCGTTCCACCCCCCATTCATGCTCCTCAACTGAAATTAAATTCTCAAAATCCCGCCCGGGGCCTCGCAAGAGAAAAAACATTTACCACTGGGCCTGAAAAACCCTGCTCAGGTAAGATCCAAAAAAATTAAAAAAAAGAAAAAATGAGAAAAAAAGAATACTTTATATTGTTTTAAGATAATGTTTTCTGATGAACTTTTTTAAAAAGCAAGCCATGCTGCCTTTGGGGGAAAACTTTATTTTGTCCTCCAAATTAATTCGAGATGTTTTCTCCAAAAAATACGCACCTGGTTTCTCAATTCGTAAAATTTAATTCCCCCTTGCAAACCCCCTACAGTGATTTAAAAAACAATATTACTGTTATTTCATTCCCCAGGGCAGATACGGGGAAAAATTTATTTATGTGGAAAAAAGCCAGGCCAGTGGTTGTTATCGAAATCTGAGCCCTTAAATGTTCCCACATCCCCCGTTTTTCCATGAGAAAATGTATTTAGTGTAAATGAAAAAGGCAACCTATAAAAATCTGATCATAATTCAATAATTGATCTTTTTTTTTTGTAAACATGGCCTCTCTATCTTTCGGAAAGACTTTTTACCCAAAACAAATTGACTAAATTCTAAATCGGGAAAGCCTATATGATTTTTCCCTTTCCCTTTCCTGCAGTCCCTAGAATTTTATTCTAAGGGTTCTGGACGATAATGTTTTTGAAAAAGGATCCCTCAACCATTCTTCATACATACCTCTCATTCATCCCCTTTTAAAATACAAAATCCCGCAAAGAAAATAAGATTTTAAATGCCACGGTATAATGTGACTTCGTCCCATTCCATTTCCATTTTTTCCTTTTTTGGGGTTGTAAAAACATGACAGTTGGGGGCCCTTTACGTGAAAAAAAGCTTTGGGGCCCATTAAATATGGCTTCCATTATCTCATTTTTTAGTACTGGAAAAATTTAAAAAAGAGCGAATTTGAGAAAGCTTTTTTGGATTATGGGCCCATCAGTGCACAACATTCTGTGTTATTTCTATCTGAAGTGAGGGAGCGGGTGAGTGGGTTGTCCCTTTAGTGCATTTAGTCTGATAAAGTCAGTAGAGAAGCGCGGGTTTTGGATAGAGTTCCCTGATGGGAAACAGAGTCTGTGAGGGGCAAAAGGGCCAGCTGCAAAAGGGTTACCTTTTAAGGTATGTGGGTGGGGGATCTCTCCTGTAAAAGCTACCGACTGCATTTTATCTCAATTGTTGTTTTCAGCATAGCGTAGAAAACTTAATGTTGGGTTACATGAGTGTAAAAAACATTAGGAAAAACTTCTAATTTTGAGTTTCCCCCCCCTTTGCACTCAGACACCTCAGTTATCTGGCTGGAATTAAGGTATTAAAACTTCTACGGGAAATGCGGCCCAATGGTACTCCATCTTCCCCAGCGCTAGCCTTTGGGTGGTGGCCCATTATGATACACACGGAAAATTTTTTGAGCGAAAAAAATCAGCAGCGTTGAAATTCTTGACACACTAAAACCCGGTGCGCCTGGCCCCTACTACCAAAAACCCATTAAAAGGCATTTAAATTTTTTTGCTTTCCCATTCACCCTCTAAATGGGTAAAATCCATGTCTAAATTTGTTCAAGGCTTAATTACTTTTTTTAAAAACCTTCTCCTCCGCTTCATCTACACTGATTGAAGTGGATTTAACGTGAAATTAAAAAGGGATCATAGCTTTTACCGGAGCACCCTGGTCATCTATGTCATGGGAAAGAGCAGGTTTCCCTTTTTTTTGTACACTCAGTGTATTGTACACTAAAAGATGGTTGGGTGAATTTTCAGCCCACCCACCCTGCATGATAAAACCCAAAGGGTAGTATTACTTGGCAAAGGGTTCACATCTTCAACATCTTTAATAGCAACACTGAGGAAGTTTAAATGAAATATTTTTCAAGGGGTCTGTGGCCTGTTAGGGGCACCATGGCAGTTCCGAAAAAAAGTGGCCTGAAAAGATCCGTTCAGCACCATGGACGTGTTGTGCAATGCATTGCTACTGAAACAATCCAAGTTCTGGATCACAGAATGCGGGCCCCTCTACCAGGAAAGCACTTCTGTCGGAAATTTCTAAAACCCACCCTTTCCTTTGTCATAACACGGTATTTTCAAAAACATTGCATTTTTGAAGCTCTTTTGTAAGTTGCAGGTTTTCAATTCGGTAGAATAAAAATTCAGTCTGAGAAAAGATCTGTACATTTTTCCTTTTTTGGTTTCCGGGGACGTCTTCTGTCCTTTGTCCTTGTTCACATGTGAAACCACCAAGTATGTGAGGCATCCGAAGGTTGTCTAGGGACACAATTCTTGTTGTATTTTCAAATATAAAATAGGTTCTCAGAATAGGGGAAAATTCCAAAAAAATCTAAAATTTGATCAGGATTTTGTTTGACAAGACAGCATCTGAGAAAAAATAGGAACATGACTTGGGAAATAATAGGCAAAAACGAAATCCCCCATAGCGCTCGTTCCTTTTTTAGGATTTTAAATTTTAAGGGGTTTTTGTCCCCAGTGCTTTTTATTTTTTTGGACATTTCGGGAAAAATTAAACCCGTTTGAATCACAGTGGGCCACTGTTAAGGGGCACCATGAGACAAAGTAAGGTGACCCTCGGGAAGCTGGTCCTTGGGGTAAAAATCTGTCTTGCGATCCGGGTTTGATTTCTTTTGGGGCCCTTGCTAGCTTTATCTTCAGTGCGTTGTCCCATATAGAAATGTTTTTAATTTTAGTTATACCCTGTTATCTTTTTTAGCAACACACTTTATGTAACCACTATGTTTTCCCAGTGGATCGCCTCTAATCATTTATGACAACTATTAAATATGTTAACCCCACAGATTTTCCTGATGAATAGCAGTTTAGCACCTTGCAAAAATGCATTGGGAAGATCTCAATCTGACAAACAACCCTGTGACATGATGAAACACATTCAGTTTAAAGATTCACAAATGACAATTAAAAAATAATACAACCATCTGTGCCCAGCACGTTGCCAGTTCTTGAAGACACTTAAACCGGTGCGCCCTGTCACCTACTACCATACCCCCGTTCGAAAAGGCCCTTCAATCTTTTGTCTGCCCATCACCCTCTGAATGGCACATACACAATCCATGTCTCAATTAACCTGTCTCTCCCTTCTCTACACTGATTGAAGTTTATCAGTTGATCTGCGCCACTCCTCGTTGCGTCAGTGGCTAAGGCACTGCATCGCAGTGCTAACTGTGCACTAGAGATCCGGGTTCGAATCCAGGCTCTGTCGCCGCCGGCGCGACCGGAGAACTCATGGGCGGACGCACAATTGGGCCCAGCGTCGTCCAGGTAGGGGAGGGATGGCCGTCAAGGGATGTAGCTCAGTTGATAGAGCATGGCTATTTGCAACGCCAGGGTTGGGTTCGCTTCCCATCGGGGGCCATATGAAAAAAATATGTATTCACTAACTGTAAGTCGCTCTGGATAAGAGCCGTCTGCTAAATGACTAAAATGTAAAATTTATTTAAGTTGACATCATAAGAGATCATAGCTTTCACCCAGATTCACCTGGTCAGTCTACTGTATGTCTTGAAAGAGCAGTGTTCCTAATGTTTTTTTTCCACTGAGTGTTATATTTGTATCACATCCCTCTGACTCAGCTGGCCTGTGAGCTTAACTAAGGCTCAGTTCAATCAACCAACCTTGTCATTTTTTTGTGGAGCATAAACATACCTTTCCCCGTGGACAAATACATTGGTTTTGTTTTTGTTTTAGACACTATAAAACACTACATTGAGTCCCTCTCGACATACAGTTGAGACCTTCATTGTCAGAGTTAGATGTGTATGTGGCAAGCAGCTGTTGTGTAAACAAAGGGACTGTGTAAACATGCTATGCAGGATTGATTGAATCTGGCCCTAGGAAAGCCCCCCTGCCTTCCTCTCCACCCCCACTGAATAACAAAGAGATACATGGTGTTCTGAGAGTCCTCATGTTGGGCCAAGCCCAACCATGAGGATTGGAGGCTGATCCAGTGACACAGTCCTGTGATTCAGGACTTTTAAACATTGTTTATTAAGACCAGCTGGAGACATGAGAAAAAAAGGAAAGAACGTATAGGGGAGGACAATAACATTAGGTTCATTAGTACAGCATTTGCTCAAGTGCATCTGTACTGCTTCATTACCTGTTGATGCTTTTTAGATTAGATCATCCTGTAATATTTCCAATTCCTAGAGTCTTACAAACTAATTCATTTGCTAATAGCCACAGCTCAGTCATATATACATAGGGAAAAAGTATTTGATGCCCCTGCTGATTTTGTACATTTGCCCCTGACAAGACATGATCCGTCTATAATTTTAATGGTAGGTTTATTTGAACAGTGAGAGACAGAATAACAAACAAAAAAATCCATAGAAAAAAACGCATGTCAAAAATTTATAAATTGATTAGCTTTTAATGAGGAAATAGTATTTGACCCCCTCTGAATCAGAAAGATTTCTGGTTCCCAGGTGTCTTTTATACAGTACGAAGCTGAGATTAGGAGCGACACTCTTAAAGTGGAGTGCTCCTAATCTCAGTTTGTTACCTGTATAAAGACACCTGTCCACAGAGCATCACTCAATCAGATTCTTCCAACTCTCCAACCATGCAAGACAAAGATCTCTCCAAGGTTTCATGGAACAAGATTGTAGACCTACACAAGGCTGGAATGGGCTACAGACCATGGCCAAGCGCTTGGTGAGTACGGTGCAACAGTTGGTGCGATTTTATTCGCAAATGGAAGAAACACAAAAGCACTGTCAATCTCCCTCGGCCTGGGCTCCTGCAAGATCTCACCTCGTGGAGGTTGCATTGATCATGAGAACGGTGAGGAATCAGCCCAGAACTACACGGGAGGATCTTGTCAGTGATCTCAAGGCATCTGGGACCAATAGTCACCAAGAAACAATTGTAACACACTACGCTGTGAAGGGACTGAAATCCTGCAGCGCCCGCAAGGTCCCCCTGCCTCAAGAAATCACATATACAGGCCCGATCTGAAGTTGCCAATGAACATTCTGAATGATTCAGAGGAGACTGGGTGAAAGTGTTTTGTGGTCAGATGAGACAACGAAATCGAGCTCTTTTGCCATCAACTCAACTCGCCGTGTTTGGAGAGAGAGGATGTGCCTATGACCCAAGAACACCATCCCCCCGTCAAACCATGAGGTGGAAACCCCATTATGCTTGGGGGTGTTTTTCTGCTAAGGGGACAAGGACAACTTCACTGCATCAAGGGACGATGGACGTGGCCATGTACATCAATCTTGGGTGAGAACCTCCCTTCCCTCAGCCGAGGTGTTGAAAATGGGTTGTGGTGTGTATTCCATCATGACAATGATCAAAACACAAACGGCAAGGCAACAAAGGAGTGGCTTAGAAGAAGCACATTAAGGTCCTAGTGGCCTGCCAGTCTCCAGACCTTAATCCATGAAAATAGTGGAGGGAGCTGAATGTTTTGAGTTGCCAAACGTCAAGCCTCGAAACTTAATGACTTTGAGAAGCTCTGCAAAGGTAGTTGGAACAAATACATCCTGAGTGTGTGCAAAACCTGGTGCCAACTACAAGAAACGTCCTGACCTCTGTGTTGCCATCTGGTTTTTGACCACCAGTACTAGTCATGTTTTGCAGAAGGGGTCAAATACTTATTTCCCTCATTAAATGCAAATCATTTATACCATTTTGGACATGTGTTTTTCTGGATTTTTCTGTTGTTATTCTGTCTTCACTGTTCAAATAACTACATTAAATTATAGACTGCTCATGTCTTTCTTTGTCAGTGGCAAACATAACAAAATCAACAGGGATCAAATAACTTTTTTCCCCCTCACGGTAGCAAAACCAGATAAAGCATAATACCTTTCTACGGTGTTGAGGTAGCATGTAGTAGCACTCTAGAATACCTTAAGCTGACATCAGTTTATGTCTGTAAATAATTTCGCAAAACCAAAAAAATTTTGCACCTCCTTACAGGGGTTGGGGTCTCCCAAATTACGCACAGTGACCCCTTTACCCCTCTTCACCCCTACGCAGAAAACTGGAAACCCCCAAAAAGGAGACCGATGTAACGCCCCTGCAGCTGAGTGGTTCCCTGCTGGTACTATTTTTTCCCTGCTGGGATCTCCTTTTTCCCGAGGGTTCGGGAACGCTCCCTGCCTGGTTGCCGGCACGTTCTAGGCGGGAGTCTCTTGTTTCCGCCCCCGCATCCCATCAGCAATCTACACCCTTGGTCCTGACTCCCCCTTTCTTAGGCCTGTCCTAAAAATCCTTTCCCTCCCGGATGTTTAGATAAACAGTATGTTTTCGGGGGATCACCTTAAGCTATAGCGTTAGTTTTTTTTTTTGCCCCTTTTTTTTCTTTTTTGTACTGCCCTCCGTTTTGTTCCATCGATCACTCACCCGGACCTTTCACCCAACCTCTGCTGATGGTCGGCGCGCTGCCGAGCCATTACTGGACTACCACTGGCACCCTCAAACAAACCCATCCCACGCCACCCGACTCTGTTCCCTGGAGTATTCAGCCTCCAATCGTGGATCTATTAATAAACACACTCACCTTTGTGTCAACTTACCTTGTCCTGGTATGCTTTCTGGGTTCTGGCTTAGTAAACCGTGACAGAACGATCGATCAGCCAGTACTGAACACATCGGGACCTGAACTCTGTTTCGCACAGCCATAACCCATCAGGAGAAGATGTTTGGGCCATCATAGCACGGAGCTACAGGGAGATCGCCTGTTGGCCGTTCGGAAACATTTCTACCGGTCTGCTGGAGGTCCAGAACCAGCGCAAGTTTCCGGTGGAGGATCACTACCGGTTTCACCCATCTCGCCTTCCGCGTCTGGAGCTGTGTCCTTCCGTGAAGCCCAAGGTTCCGACGCCGGATATAAATGAGGGGGAGCTGGGGAAGTGCCGTTCTTTCCTTATGCAGGGTTGGGTTTAAGTGTTCGATTCTTACAGCCCTACTCTTATAGCACAGACAAAGGGCTAGGATAGCCTTTGTGATGAGTTGCTGCGTGGTCCGAGCGATGGAGGGGGCTTTCAGCCGTTTGGGAACGACAGGACCCCTGCATGGCTTCATACCAGGGGTTCACGGCCGAGTATGAGGAAGCCTCTTCGAGCCATTCCTGTTCGCGAGGGAGGGACGCAAGCTAGGCGCCTGTTTTCGCTTCGCCAAAGGAACTCGCAGCTGTGGCCGACTTCCGTGATCGAGTGTTCAAGGACGTTGGGCCTGTGGGAGAGTGGGTGGAATGAGGAGTCTCTGCAAGCGGCCTTTTACCAGGGTCTGTCGGAGCAGCTCAAGGATGAGTTGATCTCCTATCCGGAGCCTAGTGACCTGGACAGGCTTGGTTAGCCTTGTCTATTCGGGAGAGGGTGGATAATCGAGTTCCGAGAGCGAAGGGGGAGAAGCAATGGATTCCGTCCAATCGATCAGCTTTTCTCAGGTTCCAGTCGGGTCGGGGATTGGACCAGAATACGTCGATCATCGTCCACCACACAGGATTAGTGGGGAGGTCCTGTCTCCCGATTCTGAACCCATGCAGTAGGGCGGCACCGGGTTAACACAAGAAGGAACGCCAAACTCAGACGTAGGACTAACTGTTGCCTCTACTGTGGTTGGTTCGGGACAATTACCTCGCACCTGTTCCGGCGGTCGTCAAAAACTGCGCGGCTCGCTAAAGTTGGGAGGACTTTTTAGCGAGCCAGTTTTCGACTCTCGTCAATACCTACTGTCAGACCCCGTTCCCGGCTACCCTTATGAACAGGAATCAGAGCTTAGCGATTAACGCTTTTATCGATTCAGGTGCCGATGGAAAGCTTCTTGATGCCGAGTTGGTGGAACAGCTGGGGCTTTTCCAAGGAAGCAATTGCCGGAAGCCATTGAAGCGGACCACTCTGAACGGCAGCAGTCTGGCACGTATCACAATGAGGACTGAACCGGTTAAGATGCTGTTTGTCGGGGAATCATTCGGAGATTATTTCATTCTTCATTCTGCCGTCCTTCCCATGTTTTTCCTCTGGTCATTGGATACCCCCTGGCTGAAGGAACACAATCCCACGTTCGATTGGGTGACGGGCAAGGTAACGAGTTGGAGCCTTGATTGTCATGCTAACTGTCTCAAGACTGCCTTCCCCATTCGGTTCCCAGTCAGGTGATTGAGGCTAAACCCCAGATTTGTCCCCTGGGTCCCGAGAGACATATCACGATTTGGGGGAAGTGTTCAGTAAGCAGAAGGCTCTGTCACTCCCTCCCCACCGACCATATTGATGTGGCCATCAACCCTGTTCCCTGGAGCCGTCTACCCCAAGGGAAGGTTATACAGTATCTCCCGACCTGAACGTGAGGGCTTTGGAGACCTACATCAAGGAGTCCCTAGCTGCTGGTCGCGTTCGTCCCTCGTCATCACCCTGGGGGCAGGATTCTTCTTTGTGGGTAAGAAGGATGGCTCTCTTCGACCGTGTGTATTGATTATCGGGGGTTTGATGACATCACGGTCAAGAACAAGTGTATCCCCTGCCCTGATTGAGCTCTGCCTTCGACTCCTTACAGGGTGCTACGGTGTTCACCAGCTCGACCTACGCAATGCGTATCACATGGTCCGGATCAGAGAGGGGGACGAGTGGTTGACGGGTTTCAATACACCGATGGGTCACTTCGAGTATCAGGTGATGCCGTTTGGACTGACCAAATGCCCCAGCGGTATTCAGAGTAATGTGAACGACGTCCTGAGAGATATGATTCGGTCCTCTTTTGTGTTTGTTTACCTGGATGACATTCTGATCTTTTCGAAGGACCTTCCCGACCACGTCCAGCATGTCCGGCAGGTTCTGCAGCGATGTTGGAGAATCGCCTGTTCGTGAAGGCCGAGAAGTGCGACAGTTTCACGCCCACACGACATCCTTCCTCGGGTACATCATCTCCATGGGGAGAGATTAGGATGGACCAGGAGAAGGTTAGAGAGGGTTCTGGAATGGGCCCAGCCCGGTACGAGATTTGCAGCTCCAGAGATTTTTGGGGTTTGCGAATTTCTACCGCAGATTCATCCGGGATTACAGCCGTGTGGCCGCCTCCGTTAACTGCCTTGACTTCCCTAGTATCAGGACCTTCAAGTGGAATCCGGAGGCGGATCGAGCGTTTCTGGATTGAAGAGGCGAGTTCACCAACGCACCGATTCTCTCTCAACCGGACACGGCCCGTCAGTTCGTCGTTGAGAAGTGGACGCGTCTGATGTGGGAGTTGGCGCCATCCTGGCGCAGCGATGTGCTCCACGGACAGTAAACTCCATCCCTGCGCCTACTACTCTCGTCGCCTTTCGCCTGCGGAGAGGAACTACGATGTGGGTAAACCGGAGCTTCTCGCGGTGAAACTTGCCTTGGAGGAGTGGCGCCACTGGTTTGGAGGGGGCCCCCGGAGCAGATCCGTTTATTGTCTGGACTGACCACAAGAATCTTGCTTACGCTGCAATCGGCTAGACGTCTCAACTCCCGTCAGGCCAGGTGGGCGTTGTTTTTCGGACGATTCAATTTTTCCTTCCCTGACGTTCCGACCTGGATCTAAGAACGGCAAGGCGGACGCCTTGTCCCGGATGTTCTCCAAGACGGAAGAGAGTGGGTCCAAGACCGAGACGATTCTCCCCCGGAACTGCGTCGTGGGAGCAGTTATGTGGAAGATTGAGGAGGAGGTGATGGCGGCCCTTCGGACTCAGCCCGGTCCCGGTAACGGTCAACGACACCCGGTCGGTTGTTTGGTGCCTGAGTGGTCGGTTTGTCCTGCTGTCCTCAAATGGTCCCCGCCAGCAAGATGGCTTGTCACCCTGGCGTGGCTCGTACGACCACCATGGCGTTTTTCTTCGCAGACGTTTTTTGGTTAGCCTGCCATTGGCCGAGGATACTCGGGGTTTTGTTGCTGCCTGTCCAGTGTGTGCGCAGAATAAGAGTACCAATCGGCCCAGCTCTGGAACTAATTCACCCCCTTCCTATTCCCCGGCGACCATGGTCGCATCTGGCCCTGGACTTGTGTCACTGGGTTGCCCTCTTCTGAGGGGAAACACGGTCGTTCTGACTATCGTGGACAGATTCAGCAAGTTCGCCCACATTTGTGCCAATTGCCAAGCTTCCCTCTGCCTCGGAGACGTCCGAGATCCTGGTTAGGGAGGTTTTCAGGGTCCACGGTTTGCCCAGTGATATCGTTTCCGACCGTGGCCCTCAGTTTACCTCTGCTGTCTGGAAGTCCTTCTGTTTGGCTATTGGAGCTACAGTCAGTCTCACATCTGGTTTTCACCCCCAATCTAATGGTCAGGCGGAGAGAGCCAACCAGAAGATGGAATCCACGCTACGCTGCCTTGTCTCCTCCGAACCCCACCTCATGGGTCTCTCAGTTGCCTTGGTTGAGTATGCCCACAATACTCTCCCTACATCTGCCACTGGGGATGTCTCCCTTCCAGTGCCTGTATGGCTACCAACCTCCCTTGTTCCCTTCTCAGGAGAAGGAGCTCTCAGTGCCCTCTGTTCAGTGCCCAATATCGTCGTTGCCACCGGACCTGGCATCGGGCCAGAAAGGCACTCCTTAGAGTTTCGGACCGGTACCAGCTTCCAGGCGAATCGTCGCCGGATCCCCGCTCCCACCTATACCATCGGAGAATAGGGTCTGGTTTGGCCACACGGGATCTTCCTTTACGGACTGAGTCTAGGAAGTTGTCACCGAAGTTCATTGGTCCGTTTGTGGTGAGACGAGGTGATCAATCCGGTTGCAGTTCGACTCAAACTACCGAGAACGCTCAGAGTCCATCCCACCTTTCATGTCTCCTGCCTCAAGCCTGTTCTCCTCAGTCCTCTGTTGGCCTCCTCCGCCTCCTCCTCCTCCTCCTCGGATGATCGGAGGTGGTCCTGCCTACACGGTGCGACGCATCATGGATTCCAGACGGCGGGGGCCGGGGTTTCCAGTATCTCGTTGGACTGGGAGGGTATGGTCCCTGAAGAGAGGAGTTGGATTCCGCGGCGACAGATCCTAGATGCTGACCCTCATTCGTGACTTCTAACTACCGCCTCCATCCTGGCGCTCCGGGGAGTCCGCCCGGTGGCGTTCGTCGGAGGGGGGTACTGTAACGATACCCTGCAGTCTGAGTCGGTTCCTGTCTGTGTACTAGTTTTTCTGCTCGGGATCTCCAGTTTCCCGAGGGTTCTGGAACGCTCCCTGCCTGGTTGCCGGGCAACGTTTTGCTAGGTAGTCGGGAGCTCTCTTGATTTCCGCACCTGCATCCCATCAGCCATCTGCACACCTGGTCCTGACTCATCACCCTTCTTAGGCTCTGTCCTAACATCCATTCCCTGCCGGGGATCGTTAGCCATGAACAGTATGTTTTTCGGTGGATCAGCCTTAGAGCATATAGCGTTAGTTTTGTTGGTTTGCACCTTGTTTGCTTTTTTGTACTGACCTCCGTTTTGTTCCATCTGCAGTCACTCATCCGGAACCTTCACCCAACCTCTGCCTGATGGTCGGCGGCTGCCGAGCCATTACTGGACCTACCACTGCACTCCTCAACAACCCATCCCACGCCCACCCCTCTGTTCCCCTGGATTATTCAGCCTCACTCGTTGGATCTATTAAATAAACACTCACCTTTGTTTCAACTTACCTTGTCCTGGTCTGCTTCTGGGTTCTGGCTTAGTAAACCGTGACAACCGACTTCTGAAAAAACAGACATTTCTCTGCCTTGACATATAGGTCATGCTCCAACAGCCTCCTCAATACTCGGAGCACCAGGGCTACAATGCTCTGGCTCGGGTAGGACTGTACACCAGAATGTCGTCGATGTACACGACTACTCCCTGTCCCTGCATGTCCCGGAAAATCCTCATCGACGAAGGATTGGAAGACTGAGGGAGCATTCCCTTCATTTAACCCATATGGCAATGACTAGATACTCGTAGTGTTCCGGAAGTCGTGCTAAACGCTGTCCTTCCATTCATCGCCCTCTCTAATGCGCACCAAGTTATATGCGCTCCTGAGATCCAATTTTTGTAAAGAACTGCGCACCGTGCAGTGACTCCGTCATAGTCGCAATCAGAGGAAGTGGATAGCTGTACTTCACCGTGATCTGATTGAGACCGCGGTAATCAATACACGGGCGCAGACCTCCATCCTTTTTCTTCACAAAAAAGAAAACTCGAGGAAGCGGGTGAGTGGAGGCCCGTATGTATCCCTGTCTAAGAGACTCAGCGATGTACGTCTCCATGGCCTTCCTCTCCTCTTGAGACAAGGGATACACATGGCTCCGCGGGAGAGCTGCTCCTAACTGGAGATCTATCGCACAATCCCCCCGTCTATCCCCCCGTCTATGAGGCGGCAGCTGCGGCCGCCCTAGTCTTACTAAACACCAGTTCAAATCCTCATACTCGGGGGGAATATGCAGTGCTGTCATTAGATTCGGACTTTTCCACCGAGGTCGCCCCTATGGAAACACCCAGACACCGCCCTCACACTGGGCAGACCACCCTTTTAGAGCTTTTTCTCTCGCCACATAATAGTAGGTCATGGGTCATCAACCAGGGAAGGCCCAGCACTACCGGATACGCAGGAGAGTCAATCAGATAGAGCTGAATCATCTCCTCATGACCTCCTGCGCCATCATCTGAAGGGGTGCTGTGACCTCCCCTAATCAACCCAGACCCTAACGGACGGCTATCTAGGGCATGAAACAGGGAAAGGCTTATCGACTGTAAGGAGGGGAATCCCTAACTCTATACAAAACTGGCGATCTACAAAATTCCCAGCTGCGCCTGAATCTACCAGCGCCTTATGCTGGGAACGAGGTGCAACCTGTGGAAAACAAACAGGCAAGGTTAGGTGCACGACAGAAAGCTCTGGGTAAGTAGGGCGCCTACTCACCTGGGGGGGACCCCCCAATGCGTGACCTGCCTTCTCCTCCACCAGGGGACCCTCCCCAACACCTAGCCGGTGTCGGTGTGCCCTCCACGGCCACAGTTAGTGCAGGGAACGTTAATCCCCCCCTCGGGTTCCTACTCCTCCGTTCTCTAGCGCCAGCACCCCCGAGCTCCATAGGGCTCGGCTCGGAGGTGCTGTGGGAGAGTGGAATGGGCGCGAACCCCACCCGGGACGTCCACGGGTGGCGAGCAGGGTATCCAGCCGAATGGCCATGTCGAACAAGCTGGTCAAAGGTCAACGAGGTGTCCCTGCACGCCAACTCTCGCTGGACGTCCTCCCGGAGGCTGCAACGGAAGTGGTCTATATGGGCCCGCTCATTCCACCCTGCATCGGCCGCTAGAGTCCGGAACTCCAAGGCAAAGTCCTGGGCGCTCTCCAATCCCCTGTCGGAGGTAGAACAGACGCTCCCCCGCGCCCGCCTTCCCCTCTGGTGGATGGTCAAACACAGCACGGAAGCGGCGGGAGAACTCCGCATAGTTAGTGGTAGCGGCGTCCATTCTCCTCCATTCAGCGTTGGCCCACTCCAACGCCTTGCCGGTGAGACAGGAGATGAGGGCTGAGACGCTCTCCCTCGTGTCCCGAGGGCGCCGGGTGTACGGTGGCGAGGTAGAGCTCCACTTGCAGCAGGAACCCTTGACACCCGGCAGTGGAGCCGTCGTACGCCCTCGGGAGCGAGAGCCGAATCCCACTGGGTTCCGGAGATGGGGCAGGAGGACTGACCGATGGGGGATGGTTCGGTTCGTGGGGTCGTGGGTAACCCCGCTGGTCTCCCATCGGTGGAGAGTGTTCATCACCCCCTCCAGGGCATGACAGACCTGGTTAATTCGATCCTCCTGCCCACGAAGACGTTCCTCCATCCCTGCTGTTGGCGCGGTCGCTCCTGCTGATTTCCATGAGGGATGCGTGATTCTGTCAGAGTGGTGTGTGTGGATGAGTGAAGGAATCAAGCGCAGGAACCAGGATGACTTCAACCGTCTTTAGTAATGTTCAAAACACGAGAACAATGAGTAGCCAACCCCAACCGGGTGGCGCAAACAATTACGCAACAAAACACAGTGCGTATATACAAGAAAAGCGCACGCAGTGCGAACTCTCGGGAAAAACAACAACGAGAGATAATAAACCATACAGAGGCAGGCTGACAATAAACAATCACGCATAACACCTGACCCAAACAAACGAAACTAAATAGGGAACATCATCAAACACAAACAAGGGACAGGTGTTACAAAGTAGACAAAACCAAACGAACATGAAACATAGAACGTGGCAGCTAGTACTCCGGAGACGACGACCGCCGAAGCCTGCCACGAACAAGGAAAGAGGAGCAGCCTCGGCCGAAACCGTGACACTAAAATCAGGACAACTCAGAGTATGCTATTCTTTTCTTCTGAAATAGACAACATTTTTCTTCATATCATGCTTATTTAGACCTGTCTAAAATAAATAATGGATTTATTGTGAAGGTGTAGGCTATATTACATGGATTTATTAGACTTTTTAAAATGGCTTGTAGACTATGTGTGGAAGCCAGGAGATGCTAAATGTGTTTATGTTAATTAACGGTCAATTACCGTGAGACCGACAGTTATTTGCTTGACAATCACCCACTGACGAAATTTCGTGACAGCCACAGCCCTATCCATTTTTTATTTTATTTTTTATTTCATTTCACCTTTATTTAACCAGGTAAGCCAGTTGAGAACAAGTTCTCATTTACAACTGCGACCTGGCCAAGATAAAGCAAAGCAGTGCGATAAAAACAACATGCCTGGCCACCATACTTTACTCCTGAGGTGTTGTTTTGTGCCTACAATACCCAAATGTCCCTGGTGAGCTAAGGCTACAGCCCTGGCATGAAGTCCATGTGGCAAATCAATGCGTGTTCCCCTTAGGACTAACTGTCCAATTACACACAGTTCATTTGCTATAGGTGCATATGCCTGGCATGTCTCATAACACCCACTCTGAAGAGCATTTCTCTCTTCTCTTAGCGCTTCATCTGTAGCTGATGCTTCCTCCACTTCCCATTTTACATTTACATTTTAGTCATTTAGCAACGCTCTTAGGGCACATCGACAGAACTTTTCACCTAGTCGGCTCCCCTTGTGGTCATTGCACTTGGAGTTGTGTTCACAGCCACAAATCTCACATACTCCTCTGCTCCATGTGTGTATGAGTCTTTCACTGCAGTCTCTCCAATTAGACGAGACAGAGGATCAGCGATGTTGTTTTTCCCTGGTATGTGGACAACACGAAAGTCATAGGGTTGGAGTCTCAGCACCCACCGTTCGATGCGAGCGCATGGCTTAGATCAAATTTCCTGCCGTATACATATACGGGTGAAGCCTTTCACAAGCCCAAACCAATGCAAGGGCCTCACGCTCAGTTGGCGAATAACTATGTTCACTCTCTAACAGACTCCTGCTCAAATAACAGACAGGAACCATTTCTC
>JAGTTL010001143.1:0-16491 GCA_036851935.1 Coregonus suidteri
GTGCGTGAGTGTGTGTGTGTGCGTGCGTGTGTGTCTGTGAACAGGGTACACATGTGGTTTAAGATGGATTGGGTCTTGTTTCAATGTTTAAACAGACCAGAGTGGCAGAGCCCAGATAAGAGCAGTGGATTAATCAGGCCGTAAAGGCTCAGCCAACAACACTCTGGGCTCATTAACTACTGTCTGATTCATGACAGAACACACACAGACACACAGCCATGATGTCATAATGCACAGACAGAACACATAGCAACTACTGTAGCTCGGAATACAGGAGAACAGTAGGGCGGGGTGATGTCACAATGAATAGCATCATGTCACAAGAGATCAATATCATCACAATGAAGGTTGTTCTGATGACATCTCAAGGTCACTGTGGGTGTAAAAAAAATGTGTGAAAGAAGAGAGTCATTTGAGGATAGAGGGGGTAAAACTAATTTAGGAAGAGAGGACAGAGGGGGTAAAACTAATTTAGGAAGAGAGGACAGAGGGGTAAAACTAATTTAGGAAGAGAGGATAGAGGGGTAAAACTAATTTAGGAAGAGAGGATAGAGGGGTAAAACTAATTTAGGAAGAGAGGACAGAGGGGTAAAACTAATTTAGGAAGAGAGGATAGAGGGGTAAAACTAATTTAGGAAGAGAGGATAGAGGGGGTAAAACTAATTTAGGAAGAGAGGATAGAGGGGGTAAAACTAATTTAGGAAGAGAGGACAGAGGGGTAAAACGAATTTAGGAAGAGAGGACAGAGGGGGTAAACTAATTTAGGAAAGAGGACAGAGGGGTAAAACTAATTTAGGAAGAGAGGATAGAGGGGGTAAAAACTAATTTAGGAAGAGAGGATAGAGGGGTAAAACTAATTTAGGAAGAGAGGACAGAGGGGGTAAAACTAATTTAGGAAGAGAGGATAGAGGGGGTAAAACTAATTTAAGAAGAGAGGACAGAGGGGGTAAACTAATTTAGGAAGAGAGGACAGAGGGGGTAAAACTAATTTAGGAAGAGAGGACAGAGGGGGTAAAACTAATTTAGGAAAGAGGACAGAGGGGTAAAACTAATTTAGGAAGAGAGGATAGAGGGGGTAAAACTAATTTAGGAAGAGAGGATAGAGGGGGTCAAACTAATTTAGGAAGAGAGGACAGAGGGGGTAAAACTATTTTAGGAAGAGAGGACAGAGGGGGTAAAACTAATTTAGGAAGAGAGGACAGAGGGGGTAAAACTAATTTAGGAAGAGAGGATAGAGGGGGTAAAAAACTAATTTAGGAAGAGAGGACAGAGGGGGTAAAACTAATTTAGGAAAGAGGACAGAGTGGTAAAACTAATTTAGTAAGAGAGGACAGAGGGGGTAAAACTAATTTAGGAAGAGAGGATAGAGGGGGTAAAACTAATTTGGGAAGAGAGGACAGAGGGGGTAAAACTAATTTAGGAAGAGAGGACAGAGGGGGTAAAACTAATTTAGGAAGAGAGGACAGAGGGGTAAAACTAATTTAGGAAAGAGGACAGAGGGGTAAAACTAATTTAGGAAGAGAGGACAGAGGGGGTAAAACTAATTTAGGAAGAGAGGATAGAGGGGGTAAAACTAATTTGGGAAGAGAGGACAGAGGGGTAAAACTAATTTAGGAAGAGAGGACAGAGGGGGTAAAACTAATTTAGGAAGAGAGGACAGAGGGGGTAAAACTAATTTAGGAAGAGAGGATAGAGGGGGTAAAACTAATTTAAGAAGAGAGGACAGAGGGGGTAAAACTAATTTAGGAAGAGAGGACAGAGGGGGTAAAACTAATTTAGGAAGAGAGGACAGAGGGGGTAAAACTAATTTAGGAAAGAGGACAGAGGGGTAAAACTAATTTAGGAAGAGAGGATAGAGGGGGTAAAACTAATTTAGGAAGAGAGGATAGAGGGGGTCAAACTAATTTAGGAAGAGAGGACAGAGGGGGTAAAACTATTTTAGGAAGAGAGGACAGAGGGGTAAAACTAATTTAGGAAGAGAGGACAGAGGGGGTAAAACTAATTTAGGAAGAGAGGATAGAGGGGGTAAAACTAATTTAGGAAGAGAGGACAGAGGGGGTAAAACTAATTTAGGAAAGAGGACAGAGTGGTAAAACTAATTTAGTAAGAGAGGACAGAGGGGGTAAAACTAATTTAGGAAGAGAGGATAGAGGGGGTAAAACTAATTTGGGAAGAGAGGACAGAGGGGGTAAAACTAATTTAGGAAGAGAGGACAGAGGGGGTAAAAACTAATTTAGGAAGAGAGGACAGAGGGGTAAAACTAATTTATGAAGAGAGGACAGAGGGGGTAAAACTAATTTAGGAAGAGAGGATAGAGGGGGTAAAACTAATTTAGGAAGAGAGGACAGAGGGGGTAAAACTAATTTAGGAAAGAGGACAGAGGGGTAAAACTAATTTAGGAAGAGAGGACAGAGGGGGTAAAACTAATTTAGGAAGAGAGGATAGAGGGGGTAAAACTAATTTGGGAAGAGAGGACAGAGGGGGTAAAACTAATTTAGGAAGAGAGGACAGAGGGGGTAAAACTAATTTAGGAAGAGAGGACAGAGGGGGTAAAACTAATTTAGGAAGAGAGGACAGAGGGGTAAAACTAATTTAGGAAGAGAGGACAGAGGGGGTAAAACTAATTTAGGAAGAGAGGATAGAGGGGGTAAAACTAATTTAGGAAGAGAGGACAGAGGGGGTAAAATTAATTTAGGAAAGAGGACAGAGGGGTAAAACTAATTTAGGAAGAGAGGACAGAGGGGTAAAACTAATTTAGGAAGAGAGGACAGAGGGGGTAAAACTAATTTAGGAAGAGAGGATAGAGGGGGTAAAACTAATTTAGGAAGATAGGACAGAGGGGGTAAAACTAATTTAGGAAGAGAGGACAGAGGGGGTAAAACTAATTTAGGAAGAGAGGATAGAGGGGGTAAAACTAATTTAGGAAGAGAGGATAGAGGGGGTAAAACTAATTTAGGAAGAGAGGACAGAGGGGTAAAACTAATTTAGGAAGAGAGGACAGAGGGTAAAACTAATTTAGGAAGAGAGGACAGAGGGGGTAAAACTAATTTAGGAAGAGAGGACAGAGGGGTAAAACTAATTTAGGAAGAGAGGACAGAGGTGTAAAACTCATCAGCGTTATGTAAAGTCTCCTCAGCCTTCAATACAACACATTCATCCACCACCATCCGTCTATGTCCAATATAATGGATGTTACACACACTGTTCATTAGGCCTTAATGAAGCATCCATCACCAATATACAGATAGTTGGATGCATTCCAAATGGCACCGTATTTGATAGTGTACTATTTCTGACCAGGACCCATAGGGCTCTGATCATCATTAGTGCACTATATAGGGAATAGGGTGCCATTTGAGATGCTTCTACAATATCTACAATATTTATATTCTACATGAGTGGGAAGGGGGAGGGTCTGAATTACCATTGTTACCATGGTGATAGAAGCTGTAATGTTGTACCCCCCTGTACACATACACACACACAGAACACACGCACACACACACACACACACACGCACACACACACACACACATACACACACAGGTTAGAATTTCTCCACTAATTCTGTTTATTCCTCTGAAGTTTGGAGGATTTTGGGTCCATAACTACACTGTCTGTCACTGTTCTATAGTAGCCTCAGTGAGATTGTAAGCAGGCGTCACAATGTGCTCTTTGAAAACACCACGCTATTTTCCTTCTCCTCCTTTATCTTCCTCTTTCTTTCTCTCTCTCTCTCTCTCTCTCTCTCTCTCTCTCTCTCTCTCTCTCTCTCTCTCTCTCTCTATTGCTCTTTCTTTCTTTTTTTTGGGGGGTAATGGATCAGCTTAATATTGCAGATAGATTGTATCTTCTATCAATGTAATTGTCTGCATCATTTCCAATCCCCCATGTTTTTTTTTATTTTTTATATATATATTCCCCTTTATTACTTTTCAACCCCACCATCCTTTCCCTACTTGGAGTAAATTAGTGAACAACAACGCCCAGGCCTCTACTTCCGGTCTATACTTACTATCTACACCTTATGGACAGAGTTAATTTTACAATAATTCTATATATATATATATATATATATATATATATATATATATATATATATATATTTCTTTGCCTGAACTTCTTCTACTCTCAACCTCTCCGATCATTTTCATGATGTCCATCCGGTTTGCTTCTAAATGCCATATCTTTCTAACTGTGCTCTTTCCCCAAAAAGCTCCCAACATACAACCTATATACTTATAATGGACACAGTATGCTTACATTATTAGCTATCTTTGTTATTATTTGTTGTTATTTGTTATTAGTCCCATCCTTCAACTCTATTCAATACCTCCCATCTATCTCTTAACACCATCCATATAGGATTTCTATTTGCCATATATATTTCAACCGTACTGTGATGTTTTACAAAAGTTCTGAACCTTTTTATTCTCATTGCTTCTACAGATTGTGAATTAAAAATAAACATTTTTGCTAAAAGTATTATTATATTATTGATTGATTGACTATGACTTTTCAGATCACCCAGTAATGCTATCTGCAAGGTTAGTTCCAGGTAAATATTGCAATCCTTTAGCCATTCCTGGACCTGTGTCCAAAAACAAGCTACAAATGGACAGAACCAAAACAAATGATCTAATGATTCTGTCTCTTCACAGCAAAATCTGCAGAGCTGGGAAGATTGTATCCCCCATATAAATAACATTCTATTGGTAGCAAGAATTTTATATAATAATTTAAATTGAAAGATTCTAATTTTTGAATCCGGTGTCGTTTTGCGTGTCAGTTCATAAACACTATGCCATGGGATCGGTACGTCAAAGATCTCTTCCCAACTATTTTGCAATCTATATGGGACGGCTGTCAATCCTTTGGTCCTTAAGTGAAACTGATATACTTTTATATTTATCACAGTTTTCCTTAACCAATTATGTTCTTTAATGCAAGGCCGACAGACAAGTTCCTTACTTTCTCCCCCTTCAACTTTCCTCTTCCACTTTTGCGGTAAGGCTGCAATTATTTGGTTGTAATTTTGGGTAGAGCAGACATTTCCATATGTTTTTGTTAGCTGCATGTGCGACATAACTCCACCAGTCCTACCGATGATATCATTTACGAAGATTATACCTTTTTTAAACATTCTGTCAAAAAATAAAGGTTTTTTGTCAATTAGTATATTTGAATTTAACCACAATATTTGTTGCATTATTTGTTCTGTCGTTTCTGGAGGATTAAATTGAAATTGCAACCAACTTTCTATGGCTTGTTTTAGAAATAGTGACATTTGGGAGATTATTTCCTTTTCAAATAACTGAAAGTGAGAGGTTGTAATCTGAATAAAGGGAAAAAGGCCTTTCTTGAACAGTGGGTGAGACAATCTTACTAATTTGCTTGAGAACCAGTTCGGATTTAAGTATAACTTTTGGATGACTGAAGATTTTAGTGATAGGTCTAATGCTTTAATATTTAATAATTTCTGTCCTCCGAAGTCATATTCATTATATAAATATGCTCTTTTAATTTTGTCTGGCTTGCCGTTCCAAATAAAATTGAATATTTTTTTCTCATATAATTTAAAAAACTGTTTGCTAGGCGTAGGCAAGACTCTCTCGCTCTCTCGCTCTCTAACTCTCTCGCTCTCTCTCTCTCTCTCTCTCTCTCTCTCTCTCTCTCTCTCTCTCTCTCTCTCTCTCTCTTTTCTCTCTCTCTCTCTCTCTCTCTCTCTCTCTCTCTCTCTCTCTCTCTCTCTCTCTCTCTCTCTCTCTCTCTCTCTCTCTCTCTCTCGCTCTCTCATCTCTCTCTCTCTCTCTCTCTCTCTCTCTCTCTCTCTCTCTCTCTCTCTCTCTCTCTCTCTCTCTCTCCATTCTCTCTCTCTCTCTCTCTCTCTCTCTCTCTCTCTTTCTCTCTCTCTCTCTCTCTCTCTCTCTCTCTCTCTCTCTCTATTGCTCTTTCTTTCTTTCTTTCTTTCTTTCTTCTTCTTTATCTTCTTCTTTTGTTCTTTCTTCTTTCCTGGAATATATTGACGTTGACAAATTAGATGTTATGGTCTGTCTTGTCTCTTGGTTTCTCCTTGGCAGTACAGTGGTAATACAGGAGGCTGGCTGCCAACTGTTAGAAAGGACAGACTGTTGAATAAAATGTTAATAATGAGGGGTTGGGATAAAGCGGAAGTCAAATTTCCGTTGGACCTTGTGTACAATCCCACTGGGCACAGACGTCAATTCAACGTCTATTCCACGTTGGTTCAAAGTCATTTCATTGAAAAGATGTGGAAATAACGCTGAATCAACCAGTGTGTGCCCATTGGGCTTGGACAATAAAGTAATGTTCATCTTCCTCTTTAAGTGAAGTAAACAGCTAACACCTAGATAAAATGATGCAGGTTTTCTTTCGACCACATTGTGATCATTATAATAGCATTGTAATGAGGACCTCAGTGGAAATAAGTGATATTAATCAATCAACCAATCAAGCATTGGTGAATCGTTGGTGAAATTGTGTAGAGTGATACGTATGTGTACATACAAACAATTGATTGGTATTCATGCCTTTGTTTAAACCACCTGATGACAGAGCTTGTGTCCCAAATAGCACCTTATTCCCTATATAGCTCACAGGGCTCTGTGTCAAAAGTATTGCACTATATAGGGAATAGGGTGACATTTGGGATGCAGACAGAGAGAGAACAGTCTTGATGGTCAGTTGGTCATTCCTTTTAATCATTAGAATCTTTAGAATCATGTGAAGTTCTAACGGAACACAAAAACAACACGTCATTCCTGTTTCACTATTTTTTTTAGAACTTCGTATGTACATTCTACACACCATGGAGATATCACAGGTCACGCGTAGGCTACAGACCATGGGACCTATTCACAAAGCGTCTAAGAGTAGAACTAGGAGTGCTGATCTAGAATCAGGTTGGCCTTTCAGAACGTAATGAATAAGATGACATGGACAGCGAGGACCTGATCCTAGATCAGCATTCATACTCTGAGGTGCTTTGTGAATACAAGCCCTTAGCCGTTATTAGTCAATAGCAATGGAATTGCAGAGTTGTTCCTGGTTAGTTTACGTAGGCAGGAAAACCTCTTGGCCCTGCTCATGATGACGACGCCCTGGACCTCACACACTGTACATGGGTTCAGTGAGGACAGATCAGCATCTCCCAAACTCGGTCAAGCTTTGATTAGTCTGGGAAACGCTGGGATAGATCACAAGTATAGGAGATTCTCCAGGACCTACGATCTAGAGGTTTTTTCCTGCATGGTGAGGTCACAGAATAAAACATCCACAGAAACGTAACGTCTCCATTAGTCCATGGTGCTAGTCCACAATGATACATACATTCTGACAGAATATGTCAAAGACAACAGGAAGTAAAGGGGAGGAGGGGTGCATGGAGGGGGAAGTGGGGGAGGGGTACCCCATCCCTTATAGTCCCCCTGGAGGTAAGAGCTGGTATGATGCACCGTTATGTCTTTGATTGGCGGTCGGTAGGTTGGTTGTCCTTTTAAAACCTGAATAACTTACATTTAATACAGTCTGTCTGTGAGTCTGTCTGTCTGTCCACTCAAATGCGGCCAACAGTTCATGGTGAAACTCAATATTCCCTCCAAAAAACATTGCACCCAAACAAACTACCCATAATCCTCTCAGAGAGATGATGAGAGGCCCTGTCCTCCACAGTCCCATAATCCTCGGGGGTTCCAGAAATGTCTGTCAGAACGCCAGACAGACCTGGCAACATTCTGGAATGTCCCGTTGTTCCACAGCTGAGTCTGTACTCTGGGGTGATCTAATCCTGTCCTGGCCTGAGAGGGCAGAGATGGCACGCTCTGGGAGGAATGTGTGTTTGTGTGTGCGTGTGTGTTCATGTGTTTATGTGTGCACGTGTGTGCACGTGTGTGTGCGTTTGTGTGTATGTGTGTGTGTGTGTAAATGTCACTTATTTTGACACAGATTAGATCTATAACGTGAATGGCTTAGTTATGCAAGATGTTATCAACAATACATCTCCATGGGTGTTTTGATAGGAACATGCTGAACTAAACTAAACTGTGGCTGGATATCAGTGAAGTACGGTGGCTGCTGAGGGTCATACAGAACCACAGAGCTGAGCTTTCAAATGGCACCCTATGTCCTATACAGGGCTCTGGTCAAAAGTAGTGCACTATATAAGGAATAGGGTTCTATTTGGGCCACACTCACAAAGACATAGAGGACAAGTGAAACTCACAGTAGCAGTAGAGAACAGAGACACACGGGGACGGCTTCCCCATTCCCCTTCTGCCGAAGTGTGGACTTGCAAACTTGCACACTTTCTCACATGAATTTCAAAATGGTGGTAATCACTTCCAGCCAATGTTAAGCTACAACAATCCTATGCTTTAAATTCATGATGGGGTTGAATTGGACCCCAAGCCAGGGAGTTGTTGAGCGAGGTAAACGTTTGTTTAGCGGTCATACACGTTGAATTGGACCCCTAGCCAGGGAGTTGTTGAGCGAGGTAAACATTTGTTTAGCGGTCATACACGTTGAATTGGACCCCTAGCCAGGGAGTTGTTGAGCGAGGTAAACGTTTGTTTAGCGGTCATTCACGCGGACACGGCTAGCAGGGTGGCTAGTGTTCCTTTAGCGGTTGTCCTCGTCGACCAATGATGTTCGGGGTCAATTAAGAGATTTCCTTGAGGTCCTGAACACAGTGGGGAATGTGGTCAATCACGTGTGGTCAAAATAGGGTCACAGAAAAAGGAACAGTAAAATGTTTCTTATTTTCAGATCATCAAGCCTTCTGGACCTGCAGTGCATTAACGGTCCTCTGCAGTAGTGGTGATGTCTCTGTCTACACCAGAACAGGACACCTTCCTTAGTCAATCTATCTATCAATCAACCAATCCATCCATAGGACGGGGAAATTCTTCCCCCGTTGGTCAGAAGTTGCTCTCGGCGCCCTCTGGGAGTATATAACTCTGCGTCCTTTCATCCAGACAAATGTCCTCTGTCAGAGTGCTGCAGTTGCCTGTGCCACCGTGTGGTGTGGAGGGACACTGCAGGGAGGATTGAGTCTTTGCTTTATCCATCCCGTTGTGGCAGGACCCCACCAATCTACTGCTCTCATTGGGGGTGATGGAGGGGTTAGGATCGGGGTCGTGGTTGGGTTTAGGGGTCGACTGTGAGTCGTTAGGGTCGCTGCCGTTGTCTTGGAGATCGGCCAGGTTGCCGGTGATGATGCTGCCGCTCTTGACGTGCGGCGTGTGGCTGTGTGTATGACGGTATTCTTCCTCGATGTCTTTACCCAGCTTCCACCTCTTCCACTTTTTCAAAATCTCAGACTGGACCTGGAGAGAGAGAAAGAGATGGAGGGAGAGAGAGAGAGAGAGAGAGAGAGAGAGAGAGAGAGAGAGAGAGAGAGAGAGAGAGAGAGAGAGAGAGAGAGAGAGAGAGAGAGAGAGAGAGAGAGAGAGAGAGAGAGAGCAGGGAAAGTGCAGGGAGCAGATAAAGACAGATAATGATAAGATTCTATAAGAAAATACATTGTGTTTTTTTAGTGTGAAGAGTAGCTGATGTCTACTAAAACCCACCGCACTACAGATTTTAACATTATTTAAAACTTTGATAAGGGCAATATGGAGAAAACCCACATTACTGCAGTAGGACTAATTTATAGAAGAGGGAGAGAGGGTGGAAGGTAGAGGGGAAGAGGGGAGAGATAGGGCAGAGGAAGAAGGGGGAGAGGAGAGAGGGGGGGAGACAGGAGAAAGAGGGAGAGAGGGGGAGACAGGAGAAAGAGGGAGAGAGGGGGGAGACAGGAGAAAGAGGGGAAGAGGGAGAGAGAGTGGGGGAGAGGGAGAGAGGGGGGAGAGAGGGGGAGGGGTAGACAGGAGAAAGAGGGAGAGAGGGAGAGACGGGGGAGAGGGGGAATACAGGAGAAAGAGGGGGAGAGGGAGAGAGAGGGGGAGAGGGAGAGAGGGGGGAGACATGAGAAAGAGTTAGAGAGAGGGGAGAGGGAGAGAGGGGGGAGACAGGAGAAAGAGGGAGAGAGGGAGAGAGAGGGAGAGAGGGGGGAGAGGGAGAGGGGGGGAGACAGGAGAGAGGGGGCAGAGGGAGAGAGGGGAAAACAGGAGAAAGAGGGAGAGAGGGCGAGAGGGGGGAGAGGGAGAGAGGGGGGAGACAGGAGAAAGAGGGAGAGAAGGAGAAGGAGAAGGAGCGAGGGGGAGACAGGAGAAAGAGGGAGAGAAGGAGAAGGAGAAGGAGCAAGGGGGAGACAGGAGAAAGAGGGAGAGAGAGGGGGAGAGGGAGAGAGAGGGGAGAGGGGGGGGAGAGGGAGAGAGGGGGGAGACAGGAGAAAGAGGGAGAGAGAGTGGGGGAGAGGGAGAGAGGGGAAAGGAGAGAGGGGGGAGACAGGAGAAAGAGGGAAAGAGGGGGAGAGGAAGAGAGAGGGGGAGAGGAGAGGGGGGGAGACAGGAGAGAGGGGGCAGAGGGAGAGAGGGGGAAAACAGGAGAAAGAGGGAGAGAGGGCGAGAGGGGGGAGAGGGAGAGAGGAGGGAGACAGGAGAAAGAGGGGGAGAGGGAGAAAGGGGGGGAGAGGGAGAGGGGGGAGACAGGAGAAAGAGGGGAAGAGGGAGAGAGGGGGGAGAGGGAAAAGGGGAATCAGACTCACCTCTTTGTTGACGAAACAATACAAGATGGCCACCAGTAGGCCCTGTAGAGGGAGAGGTTAAGAACACCTTATCACCATGGTAACACACCATAACACCAAGAGAAAACAGAAATACTATTCACACACTATTCATATATAGATTTTCATATTCACATTACAGTCTTATTACTGCCCAATTTCACCATATCACCATGGTAACACAACATGACACTACATTACAGTCTTAATACTGTAATGCCCTATTGGCCCTGGCCAAAAATAGTGCACTATATAGGGAATAGGGTGCCATTTGGGACACCTCCGATAATGCCCATACAGGAAGTGATGTAAGTTTGATCTCCTGACCTGGAAGGAGTTGAAGAGGAGGTCGTAGAAGAGGCGGATGAGACGCATCATGGAACCTTTGGGGGCGGACTCATCAATGACTAAGGTGAAGAGGATGGCGTGAATACCCAGCAGAGGGATGAGGGTCAGAGTGGACTTAGCCAGCCTGAGAGAGAGAGGGAGCGAGAGAGAGAAGGGGGAGGGGGAGGGAGAGAGAGAGAGAGAGAGAGAGAGAGAGAGAGAGAGAGAGAGAGAGAGAGAGAGAGAGAGAGAGAGAGAGAGAGAGAGAGAGAGAGAGAGAGAGGAGCAGAAGGGGACAGGGAGAGAGAGAGAGAGAGAGAGAGAGAGAGAGAGAGAGAGAGAGAGAGAGAGAGAGAGAGAGAGAGAGTGAGAGAGAGAGAGAGAGAGAGAGAGAGGAGCAGAAGGGGACAGGGAGAGAGAGAGAGAGAGAGAGAGAGAGAGAGAGAGAGAGAGAGAGGGAGAGAGAGAGAGAGAGAGAGAGAGAGAGAGAGAGAGAGAGGGAGAGAAGGGAGGAGAGAGAGAGAGAGAGAGAGAGAGAGAGAGAGAGAGCAGAGAGAGAGAGAGAGACAGAGAGAGAGAGATCAAATTGAGAGAGAGAGAGAGAGAGAGAGAGAGAGAGAGAGAGAGAGAGAGACAGAGAGAGAGAGAGAGACAGAGAGAGAGAGATCAAATTGAAAGAAGGAGGGATAAGGTGAGAGAGGGAAAGGAGGTAGTTACAGAGACCAACCACACAACAGATACACAACATTATAACCTGTTAATATATCAACTACATGACTTTAGAAGGGAACATGGAATGGAGGGATTTGTAGTCCTCACCCACCTGAACTTGTAGTCTGTGTATCTCATCTGATGGGCCTTGAGCTTGGACATCAGGATCTTTATAATCCGGATGAAGATAAAGAAATTAATCTGAGAAAGAGAAATGAATATTAGCATAGTCAAGTGCTTCTCTCTCTCTCTGTGTGTGTGTGTGTATGTATGTGTGTGTGTGTGTGTTTGTGTGTGTGTGTGTGTGTGTGTCTGTGTGTCTGTGTGTGTGTGTCTGTGTGTATGTGTGTGTGTGTGTGTGTGTGTGTGTGTGTGTGTGTCTTTGTGTCTGTCTGTGTGTTTGTGTGTCTGTGTGTGTGTGTGTTTGTGTGTGTGTCTGTGTGTGTGTGTGTGTGTGTGTCTGTGTGTGTGTGTGTGTGTGTGTGTCTGTGTGTGTGTGTGTGTGTGTGTGTTTTTAGTGAATGATGTAGTCAGGGTCTCCTGGTTTGCCCCAGAATTATAAGTTATTCTACTACCATACATGGTCATACACACTGTAAAAATATTAACCCCAGAAATCTAGGATTTTAACATAAAAATGCAGGTTTCTATTTGGGTACCTTAACTTCATTTTTACGTGTTCAAAAACATGACATTGTAAATGTCAACTCGATTTAATATACCGGGTTTAATTTAGTCAATTATCACTCTAAACATAACAATTGAACGTTTTTAGAACAACTTGCCAAGTGGCTCCGTTTTTAGAGGATTGTGGGTAATTCAGCATTTTTAGGCTTCATGATACTTTTACACAATGTTACGTGCATGTTTGGAGAAAGAAAAGCATATTCTTACATTAATATTACGCAGGCTGTTGTGCTATGTGTAATGGATTATGACGAACGGATATGAAAACCGTTGGACAAATTGACATTCAATAATGACACCACCCTTTCCCACCTTCAACCAGATCATCTGACCAACTCATCATGCTAGAGGTACAAGCAGTATCTTACATAACTTCGGGTGTGACTGTAGGAAGAGGGCCCTGGAAACTGAACTGCTCCCTTTTAGAAGATGATAGAGTAGTTAGCCAGTACAGGGAGCAGTTCAGCCAGTGGCAGACGCTACAGGACTTCTTTGACACACGAGCACAGTGGTGGGAAATGGTGAAGGGTAAGACGAGGACCTTCTTTAGAGAGATAGGAAAGAAAAAGAGCAAAGAAAAAGATAGACGCATGTTGGGACTGCAGAAGCGACTGGAGCGTTATTTTAATCTAAATCAACAGGGCTTTGATTTTAACCAGGAAATAAAAGAAGTTAAGAAAGAGATGGCATTTTTAGCAGAACAGAAGAGTAAGGGGGTTATTTTAAGAAGTAAAGAAAGGGAATTAGAGGAGGGGGAGAAGTGCACGAGATATTTTTTTAAGAAGATAGTTAGTAAGGGTAGGATAATGACAGGGTTAAAGGATAAAGATGGGTTTTTAAAAACAGACACAGAGGGAATTAAAGAAGTAGTCGAGGAGTTTTATGGGGAACTGTTTGGGGAAAAAGAAGTGTGTGAGGAAACCATGGGGGACATTTTAACATACATTGACAAAATTTTACCCAATACAGACGACCTAACTAAAGACTTGACAATGACCGAACTTGACAAAGGACTGAGACATTTTAAAAGGGGAAAATCACCGGGGGAGGACGGCCTCCCTTTGGAGTTTTATCTGACCTTTTGGGATGTTTTAGCCGACGAACTTCTGACTGTTTTTTACTGACTTTTGAACATCTTGACAGACTACCTGACAGTTTTAGAACAGGGATAGTGACTCTTTTACACAAGAAAAACGACAGGACTGACCTTAGAAACTGGCGACCGATTACCCTTTTAAACTTTGACTGCAAACTTTTTACTAAGATTTTAACACTCAGAATGTCTTCTGTTTTAGGGGAGGTGATCCACCCGGATCAAGCCTGTGCCATTCCGGGAAGGAAGATCACGGACAGCCTAGTACTGATCAGAGATGCCATCTGTTATGCGAGAGACAGAAACATGCGGCTTATAGTCCTAAATTTAGATTTTGAGAAAGCTTTCGATCGGGTCTCGCACCAGTACCTCTTCAAGGTACTGCAAAAAAATGGGATTTCCTGAAAGGTTTCTAGCGTGGGTGGGATTGCTGTATGGGGACATCACCAGCAGAATCCTTGTAAATGGGCATTTGTCAAGAGCAGTGGGAGTACACTGCGGCGTCCGTCAGGGATGTCCATTATCTCCCCTCCTGTTTGTGGCCTGCATAGAACCACTGGCACAGGTCTTGAGAAGGGACCAACGGATCAGTGGGGTGGGTATCCCGGGGAGTGGGGGGATGACCGCCAAGTGCGTTTTTTACATGGACGACGTCAACATTTTATGCACTGACCTTTTATCTGTTGACAGGACTCTGGACAGGACTGACTGGTACGGACGAGCCTCTGGGGCGAGACTGAACAGAGACAAGACAGAGGCCCAATTTTTCGGACCGTGGGCAGACTCAGACTTGACAGGACTACCACTGACTGTTAGGATGACGGACATTAGGGTTCTAGGGGTTAAATTTGACAGGGAGGGAGGTGGTAGTGGGAATTGGACCGGGACTTTAGGGACAGTTAGACAGAGACTAGGGTTTTGGGGACTGAGACAGCTGACTTTTGAGGGCAAGGTTTTAATCATCAAGGCTGTGATTTTACCTGTGCTTTTATTGATCAGTTCTGTTTTTATCCCCCCACGAAAAACTCTTTTAGCTCTGGACCGGATGTTGTTTTATTTTTTGTGGGGAAGCAAGTGGGAGAGGCTGAGGAGGGAGGTGGTAAAGAGGCCCAGGTTCAAGGGGGGGAAAGGCTTGCCTGACCTCTACTTGTTCCTGGGCAGCCGCTACACAGCGTTACATCTCACTCTTGCCACCTCCCCGGTCAGCAACAAGACCCAGGCCCTCGCACGGTTCTGGCTGGGGTCTTACCTCAGGTCTCTGAGGCTGATCCCAGTCGACCTGCGAGCCCCAGTCTCTTTCCTGCTCCCCACACACTATGCACAGCTCCAAAAGTTTTTAAGACATTTTAAACTGGAAAAAGAGCCTGTCACTGTTTTAACTAAACACCGCTCTCTTCTCTCTCTTGTGCAGGAACGGGAACCGGTGTGTCCAGTGCGCGGGCTTGCTGTAGGCGAGCCCTCAACGGTTTGGCGCAACGTGTCCCATCCTGCTCTGCTGAATCGGCACCGTGACCTGTCCTGGATGGTCGCCCACGAGATCCTCCCGGTCAGGGCCGTTATGCACTCCCGGGGCATGGCGAGGACATCCGCGTGCCCCCGACCAGGCTGCGGCCAAGAAGAGTCGGTGAGGCACTTGCTCTGGGAGTGCAGAGCCGCACGGGACCTGTGGAAGGAAGCAGGCCCCCTGATCTCCCCACGCCTGCCAGCAGGGGAGGACCTAACGCCCCAGCTCGTGCTGTATGGGGTGGGCCGAAGGCCTATAACAACAAAGGCCTTCGCACAACTCTGGCCCACCCTCACGTGTCTGAAGGACGCACTGTGGTCCTCCCGCAACCTGCTGGTAGGGAAACAGGTTGAGACCACCCCCCAGGCAGTGGCTTTGGTAGCCACGGAAGCCCTGGGTGGTACGAACGACAGGGGGCCTCGACCCCAGGCGAAGGGTCCCCCACAACACCCAAGGTCCCGGCGGCCACGGCCTGACAGCGCTGCGGCGCCTAGGGCGATGCGCCTAGGGGAGGAGTCTCCTCTGGGCCCCGACGGACGGGTACGGAGTTGATTCAGGAAGAGCAAGAGGAGGCTTTTTCGATAAGGACTCACCCCGTTTTTGTACAAAAGACCGAAGACAGCTTTTTTAACAAAGGGACTCTTTGACAGGCTTTTTATGTCTTAAAAACTGTTTTAACTTTGTTAAATCATGTACACACATTTTAAAATGGCTTTTACTAATTGGCTTTTACAGGAATAGGTACTTTTATGTAGGATTGTTTTATTGTTTTAAATAAACAACATGTACCTTTTAAAAATGTAACTGTAATGTAATGCTGGTTTTTTTTAATGCACTTTATGCCGTTTTTATGTGTGTAAATGAATTTCAAATGTGAGCTGTTTTAAAGGAATTGACAAATAAAAACTTTTCCAAAAGAAAAAATCTTACATTGTTCGCAGTTATACCTCCACTGACTGCTAGTGGAATGAGCACTGTGTTTAAGCAATACTGTCTAAAGGGAAGGTAATAGAAGATTTAAAAAAAAAAATTAACATTAAGACATGATCACTGAAAGAAACAAATCAAAAAGATGAAGTACAGTATATCTAATGAATAGTAACAGTTTTGGAATTGATCAAATTAAGTTCAGATCTAAGCAATTTTCTAGTTGCTGGACTTTATACATCAGTGGTTGTGAAACACTGAATGTGAAGTACATTATTCATCAGAATACTTCATGTTGAAATACTCCAGAAGCTGATGCAGATAGTTAAGTAATTTTTTATACATCAGAATACCTCATGTTGAAATACTCTAAAGGCTAATTGCAGATAGTTTGTCCTTTTTATACATCAGAATACCTCATTTTACTCTAAAGGCAATTGCAGATAGTAGTCAGATTTTTATACATCATACCTCATGTTGAAATACTCTAAAGGCTAATTGCAGATAGTTAAGTCATTTTTATACATCAGAATACCTCATGTTGAAATACTCTAAAGG
>JAGTTL010001144.1:0-16487 GCA_036851935.1 Coregonus suidteri
TTTGTGTAACGTGTCCTACTGCGCATCCACACAAACAGTGCCTTCAGAAAGTATTCACACCCCTTTAACCTTTTGCCAATTTGTGTGTGTTACAGACTGAATTTAAAATAGATTAAATTGAGTTTTTTTTTTTTGTCACTGGCTTACACAACAATACCTCATTATGTCAAAGTGGAATTATGTTTTGGACATTTTTACAAATCAATTAAAAATGAGAAGCTGAAACGTCTTGAGTCAATAAGTATTCAACCCCTTTGTTCTGCAAGCCTAAATAAGTTCAGGAGTAAAAACTGTGCTTAACAAGTCACATAATAAGTTGCATGGACTCACTCTGTGTGCAGTAATAGTGTTTAACGTGATTTTTGAACGACTACCTCATCTCTGTACACCACACATACAATTATCTGTAAGGTCCCTCAGTCGAGCAGTGAATTTCAAACACACATTCAACCACAAAGACCAGGGAGGTTTTCCAATGCCTCACAAAGAAAGGCACTTATTGGTAGAGGGGTAAAACAAAAAGAAAAGCAGACATTGAATATCCCTTTGAGCATGGTGAAGTTATTAATTACACTTTGGATGGTGTATCAATACACCCAGTCACTACAAAGATACAGGTGGTCCTTTCTAACTCAGTTGCCGGAGAGGAAAGAAACTGCTCAGGGATTTCACCATGAGGCCAATGGTAACTTGAAAACAGTTACAGAGTTTAATGGCTGTGATAGGAGAAAACAGAAGATGGATCAACAACATTGTAGTTACTCCACAATACTAACCTAATTGACAGAATAAACATATTCAAAATCATGCATCCTGTTTGCAACAAGGCAATAAAGTAATAATGCAAAAAATTTGTAAAAGCAATTCACTTTTTGTCCTGAATACAAAGTGTTATGTTTGGGGCAAATCCAATACAACACATTACTGAGTACCACTCTCCATATTTTCAAGCATAGTGGTGGCTGCATCAGGTTTTGGGTATCCTTGTAATCGTTAAGGACTGGGGAGGCAAAATCCTTGAGGAAAACCTGGTTCAGTCTGCTTTCCACCAGACACTGGGAGAAGAATTCACCTTTCAGCAGGACAATAACCTAAAACACAAGGCCAAATCTACACTGGAGTTGTTTACCAAGAAGACAGTGAATGTTCCTGAGTGGCCCGAGTTACAATGTTGGCACGTATATTACATTTTACATTTACATTTAGTCATTTAGCAGAACGCTCTTATCCAGAGCGACTTACAGGAGCAATTAGGGTTTAAGTGCCTTGCTTAAGGGCAACATCGACCAGATTTTTCACCTAGGTCGGCTCGGGGATTAGAACCAGCGACCTTTCAGTTACTGGCACAACGCTCTTACCCACTAAGCTACCTGCCTCCCATATCTGCTTGAACATCTATGGCATTACTTGAAAATGGTTGTCTAGCAATGATCAACAACCAATTTGACAGAGCTTGAAGAATTTTGAAAAGAATAATGGGCAAATATTGTACAATCCAGGTATGGAAAGCTCTTAGAGACTTACCCAGAAAGACTCACAGCTGTGATCACTGCCAAAGGTGATTCCTTGAGCAAGGAAGTTAACCCCCAACAACAACTGCTCCCCAGGCGCCGATGATGTGGATGTCGATTAAGGCAGCACCCAGCACCTCTATGATTCAGAGGGCTTGGGTTAAATGCAGAAGCCACATTTCGGTTGAATGCATTCAGTTGTGCAACTGACTAGGTATCCCCTGTTCCTTTCCCTAACATGTATTGACACAGGGGTGTGAATACTTATGTAAATGAGATATTTCTGTATTTCATTTTCAATACATTTGCAAAAAAATTCTAAAAACATGTTTGCACTTTGTCATTATGGGGTATTGTGTGTAGATGGGTGAGAAAGAAATCACTCTGTAACACAACAAAATGCGGAATAAGTCAAGGGATATTAATACTTTCTGAAGGCACTGTATGTATATACTGTATTTGTTTTACATTTTGTACAATTGCATGTATTGTTTGCATTTGATGCTTGTTAATTAAAAAAAAAAGTATCGATCTGTTTTCGAACACTTTGCAATTCTTCCTGATGGACAACACACTCATTCTATTTTAATGTTCTGTAACTTTGCACCATGAACAGACCGCATATTACAGCAAGTCTGGGTACCAGTCTTTTTAGGTTACATTCCACTCCTTGCCACTCCTGTCATTTTTCAAATGACGAGTGGAAAACATTCCGCTCCTTGCCGTCAAATGACAGGAGTGGCAAAAGGAGTGGAACGTAATAGCTGTTGCGGAACGGCTTGTACTGAACGACACGTTTCCCCAAAACGTCATTGTACGTTCTTGAACAGACTTTCAGGTACGTTTGCTACCGTTTGGTGGGCGTGGCGAGGTGTAGCTTGAAGCAACGAGTGACATTTTTAAAGGGTAGTGGCCATGCTGACAGTGTTCCCCAACCACTCCCCATTTTTTAACTGGTCGTTCAGTACAGCACCGTTTCCGTTCTATTGAACGTTCCAGAACCTAAACACGTACTGAATACAGCCCAGGGCTCAACGCACCTCTGGCTAAAATGTGCTTTCAAGACAACTAGTACCGCGTTCAAAATAACTGGGAACTCGAAAAAAAACGAGCTCCGACTTGGAAAAATATATATGAACGGTCATTCAACTCTAAATTCCAACTAGGGAACTCGGGCCTCTTTCTAGAGCGCTGACTTTCCGACCTGATGATCACTGACGTCATGATTTCCGAGTTCCCAGTTGTTTTGAACGAGGCATGAGAACTCTGAACGGGGTCAAATTATGACGTCAGTGAACTTCAGGTCGGAAAGTCGGAGCTCTAGAAAAGCCGAGTAGTTTTATTTATGCATTCTTCAAAGAATATGGGCTCGTTAAGGCACATAATACACTTATTATTCCATATCGTCGGTGTGTTATGTGGAGTGAAGTTGTGTTTATATGCCAATTTCCAATACAATAACTTGTTGGTGAAATGCAGAACGTTTCACAGGTAATGTGTTAATATTAAAGTCACATCTAAGCAATAAATATATTCCTCCAATCTTTTTAAAGATGGAAGCAGGGACACTGAACCACAGGCCATCCATATTACAGAGGAAAGACTGTAACCACTTTAGTTCCAACATACCATTCATTGATTCAGAATCAATAATATTGAAGCCCCAATCCTTGTAGGGTCTTAAAACATAAAACATATTTTGTTTTGCTGTGATCATATTACTTATTTCTGAGTGGAGGTACATTATTTATTATTTTCAAAGAATATTAATTTGGCCAATTTCACACACAATGACGTCAAATTTGGTTTATTCCAAAATGATAATGATTTCAATTTCCTAGTCAATAATTTAATTGTATTAGCCAAATTCTTTATACACAAATGTAGATTTTTGAAGATTACCCCCTTATTATTGATTTTTGAAAGAGAGCTTGATATTTTTGTGCAATCATTAAGATTTATTAAAAACAAACAAACCCTGAAACTCATACATACAAGCTCATACATACAAGGTGATATGATATTTATAATTGAATGTGCAGTATACAGTATAAGACCTATGACGTTTTTATTTTATTTTTCAGAATTCCTGAGTTGGTTGACCGATAAAATATTTTTCACTCGGAGCTCTTATTTAAATTTTATTAAAATTTAAATTTGTCTTGAACTCACTGAAGTCGGAAGTTGGAGATTTCCAAGTTCCCATTTGTGTGAACGCGGAAATATTACATCTTCATTGGCTCTTGATTGGTCAAAGTCATACACTTTGACCTAACGCGTAAGCCGGAAGTGGAGCCCATCCGCAGTTTCCACAATGATGAGACTGGTAAGTCGTCAATTGTCGCTTTCTTTCATCGTATAATTAAATGATTTGATCAAGTTCGGTTATTTGGTATGGCAAACATGTTACTAAGACATCTCATCGTGATGTTGCATCGTGCTGGGACGTATGGACATAAGAAACCTCTCATCCAGAGAAGTTAGCTTGCACGCTAACATTATCTGTTAGCTAGGATTTGTTTACATGTTAGGCCTATTTAACAAACTGGTTATTTTATGACAATAGTCACCTAACAAATCATGAACACTAACAAATCAATATCTACAATATCTAGTGAGGTTAGTTAAGTTGTTAGCTAAGTGCCTATCACACACTGGACATGTAACAATCCAGGTATTGGCTGTCTAGCTAGCTAGCTGACGTTAGCTGGTTAACGGGTGTCACTGTTTTAACATGCAATGGATGAGCTATGCAGGTTATAGCATTTTAAAATCACGTGTATGGAGTGATGAATGTTTTCTTCCATATGTTTCTAGGATGACAACGATGATGACGTCTCCCTGTTTGATGCAGAGGAGGATACAGGCAGAGGAGGAAAGTCAAAGAAGACTAAAATCAAGTAAGTTGGTTCAGCATTGCACTCAGTGGCTCAGCCAGGAAACGGTATAATGCAATGGCTCTCAGCCCTGAATAGAAGCGACAGACCCATTCAACCTACTGTATTGTATATTCATGCTCTTACCGTGTTTTCCAGACATCCAGTGGCCTCCTTCTTCCACCTATTCTTCAGAGTGAGTGCCATCCTGGTGTACCTGCTCTGTGAGCTCCTCAGCAGTAGCTTCATCGCCTGCATGGTCACCATCATCCTCTTCCTGTCAGCTGACTTCTGGACCGTTAAGGTAGACCCTAAACAGTAGTAGAACAGGCTATAGAACAGTTAATAATAATAATAATAGATCAGTAACAGCAATAGAATATCGATAGAACAGCAATATAATATCAATAGAACAAGTGTAGATATTGTCAAACCTCTTTCGCTTTAAGTAAGTAGCCTAATGATGTATTAACTCCACTACTATATTTCAGAACATCACAGGGCGGTTGATGGTGGGCCTGAGGTGGTGGAACCAGGTGGATAAAGATGGAAAAAGCCACTGGGTGTTTGAGTCCAGAAAGGTAGATCACACACATCCCAGTCCTTCTGGGCAGACAGTAACTAACTACCCAACTAACTACTACCCTGGGCAGACAGTAACTAACTACCCAACTAACTACTACCCACTGAATTACTTTGAAGGGTAAAACCTTGTTCCATAGAACCTGTATCGACTCTGGGCAGACAGTAACTAACTACCCAACTAACTACTACCCTGGGCAGACAGTAACTAACTACCCAACTAACTACTACCCTCTACTGAAATACCTTCGACTGTAGGGTAAAACCTAGTTCCATAGAACCAGTATCGACTCTGGATTTTGATGTCATAGGGTAAATCCATTTGAATTCAATCACTTTTTTGACAGCATCCCTTTTGATTTAAACAAAATGTTCCATACATGTTTGCCCATGAAAGAAGTGGTTAGAAAGTGACTGACTTTTTGGATGTGAATGTCAAGATAAAGGTGCTCAGTTGACCCATTTTGCATACCCCACCATACCATGAGACATCCATGTCTTCATCACTGGAAAATACAAATGGTTGAGTTTGATATACTTTAAAAGCTTACAAACATTGTTGTCAAACTATTTTATTATTTATTGAAAAAAATGTTTTTGAATAAAAGATCATTTCATTTTTAAACCTTTCAACGTCAATTATCTAAAAACGCGTGAACTGATTTTATTTCTTCATATTCACATATGTTGTAGTTTAGACCCTATTTCACATAATCTGACATTTTTGTGTTGTGCCTGCCATCGGTTGAGACACAACATGCTCTTGAATACAGGGTGGGTGTAATTTCAATCATAGATATAGAATTCATAGAATGGACCTATCCCTTCAGACAACTGCAATTTAGCTGGTACAACATTGAAATTGAATAGAAATGTTAACTTCTAATTACTGCCACAAAGATGGCCGCCGGTCCACCCACCATCAAATGTCAATGTAAATGGTAATATATTTCTATGATTTCAGTAGGTTTCCTATGGAGGATTGACAGTGTAATTTAAAACAACAGATATTCCCATTGAAGTCAACGTTCTCGAATGTGTGGACCTCCAACCATCTTTGTGGTACCACTTGAAAGTTGCCATTTCAAATTTTATTCCCATTTTAGTACATTTATCAGCCAAAACATGACACCACAAAAAAGGTGAACTCATCATGAGGGACCGCAGAGGCGTACCCACACCCACACATGCTCTTGAGTCACAGAAAAAAATAATATATTTTAGAGTTCATTTCCTGCAATTCTACACATTTTGCCATGGGGCGGAGAGAAGACTTTGCAATTTTTATAACAAATTTCATGCAATTTTAAACAGTGTGTGGAAAGAAATGTTTGCAGTTTTTAATATATCAGAGTGAGCGTGACTAACAAAATCAATGGGTGCCCCCTGGTTGGTAATTCGACCATGATTAGCTGGCTAGACTAACTTACCAATCAAAACAATTGTTAGCTGACATGGGCTAATTGAGTGACTGTCAGTGAGTGACATAACAAGAGAGAAACTGCTGATGCACAACCACATTTCTAAATTGCATCTTGTGTATTCTGCTATTCTAACTCTCAACAGTAAGTTGAGACCCCTGTTTGAGTTCCACATTTGTTTTTTTTCCAGTTGCCCATCCCTGCCTTCAATTATGTAAATTATTGTCTAAGATAAAGCAAATGCAAATATGCTTTATCTTTTTTTCATTTTTTCTCTCCAGAAATTATAAAATAGTATGACAACCCTGTTTGTAAGCTTTTATATCATATAAATCTCAACCATTTATCTTTTCCAGTGATGAAGACATGGATGTCTCATGGTGTGGTGGGGTATGCAAAATGGGTCAACTTTGAGCACCTTTATATCTCCTGAACGTTTTTGCATTCAGGTCCAAAAAGTCACTTTCTGAGCACTTCTATAGTGGGCAAATACGTATGGAAGGTTTTGTTCAAATCAAAAGGGGTGCAGTCAAAAGTGATTTGAATTCAAATGGATTTACTCCATAACAAAGCCTATTAGTTAGTTTTATCTGACTCCACCTACTGTATACAATCTTGGGGTGCACATTCTTTTGGATACACTCAAAGCATTATAACCCTCAATCCTAGAATTGACCCAAAAACGTTATATTGCCAAATATATATATATTTTGTAAATATTATTATTTTTTAAATATATTAAATGTTGTTGTTTTTTTGGGGGGGGGTAGATTAGCTTAATATTGCAGATAGATTGTAACTTCCATCAGTGTAATTGTCTGCATCACTTTCCAACCCCCATGTTTTTTATATATATATTCCCCTTTATTACTTTTCCACCCCGCCACCCTTTCCCTACTTGGGGTAAACTAGTGAACAACAATGCTTTAGGCCTCTACTTCCAGCTTATACTTACTATCTACATTTTATGGACACAGTCAATTTTACAATAATTATATATATATATATATATATATATATATATATATTTTTTTTTTTTCTCCTGAACTTTCTTCTACTCTCACCTCTCCGATCATTTTTCATGATGTCCATCCCGGTTTTGCTTCCATATGCATATCTTTCTAACTGTGCTCTTTCCCAAAAGCTCCCAACATACAACCTATATACTTATTATGGACACAGTATGCTTACAATATTAGTTATCTTGTTATTATTTTGTTATTAGTTGTTATTAGTCCCATCCTTCAGCTCCATTCAACACCACCCATCTGTCTCATAACACCATCCATATAGGATTTCTATTTGCCATATATATTTCAACTGTACTGTGATGTTTTTTACAAAAATTCTGAACCTTTCTATTCTCATTGTTTTCTACAGATTGTGAATTAAAAATAACATTTTTGCTAAAAGTATTATTATATTATTGATCGATCGATTGACTATGACTTTTCAGATCACCCAGTAATGCTATCTGCAAGGTTAGCTCCAGGTAAATATTGCAATCCTTTAGCCATTCCTGGACCCTGTGTCCAAAAACAAGCTACAAATGGACAGTACCAAAACAAATGATCTAATGATTCTGTCTCTTCGCAGCAAAATCTGCCAGAGCTGGGAAGATTGTATCCCCCATATAAATAACATTCTATTGGTAGCAAGAATTTTATATAATAATTTTAAATTGAAAGATTCTAATTTTTTGAATCCGGTGTTGTTTTGCGTATCAGTTCATAAACACTATGCCATGGGATCGGTAACGTCAAAAATCTCTTTCCCAACTATTTTGCAATCTATATGGGACGGCTGTCAATCATTTGGTCCTTAAATGAAACTGATATACTTTTTTATTTATCACAGTTTTCCTTAACCAATTATGTTCTTTAATGCAAGGTCGACAGACAAGTTCCTTACTTTCTCCCCCTTCCACTTTCCTCTTCCATTTTTGCGGTAAGGCTGCATTATTTGGTTGTAATTTTGAGTAGAGCAGACATTTCCATATGTTTTTGTTAGCTGCATGTGCGACATAACTCCACCAGTCCTACCGATGATATCATTTACGAATATTATACCTTTTTAAAACATTAGGTCCAAAAAAAAAAAAGTTGTTTTGTTAATTAGTATATTTGACTTTAACCACAATATTTTGTTTGCATTATTTGTTCTGTCGTTTCTGGAGGATTAAATTGAAATTGCAACCAACTTTCTATGGCTTGTTTTAGAAATAGTGATATTTGGGAGATTATTTCCTTTTCAAATAACTGAAAGTGAGTGGTTGTAATCTGAATAAAGGGAAAAAGGCCATTCTTGAACATTGGATGAGACAATCTTACTAATTTGCTAGAGAAGCAGTTTGGATTTAAGTATAACTTTTGTATGACTGAAGCTTTTAGTGATAGGTCTAATGCTTTAATATTTAATAATGTCTGTCCTTTCATATTCATTATATAAATAGGTCCGTTTAATTTTGTCTGGCTTGCTTTCCAAATAAAATTGAATATTTTTTTCTCATATAATTTTAAAAAAACATGTTCGCTAGGCGTAAGCAAGACCATAAGCAAATAGGTAAAACTGGATAATAATAAAGAGTTAATCAGGGTGATTTTTCCACAAATTGACATGTATTTACCTTTTCCATGGTAGCAAGATCTTAACTATTTTTTGCTAACTTTCTATTATAATTTATTGAAGTGAGATCATTTATTTCCTTTTGGGATATGTATTCCGAGTATATCCACATCACCATCAGACCATTTTATTGGTAAACTACATGGTAATGTAAAATAATTATTTTTTAGTGATCCAATACGTATCATAGTACATTTATCATCATTTGGTTGTAATCCAGAGAGGTTGTAATCCAGAGAGGTTTGTAATCCAGAGAGGTTGTAATCCAGAGAGCAGCCAGCCATTGATTATATATCTGTCTCAGTCTCTGCCTGGACTCTGTTCCGTTTGAGTCATTGTGGGATCTTGGGGTAAATTAAAGCCAGTGTATATTTAAATGGGAGAAAATGAATGGCGGCAGACGGCACTAAAGCTAACCCAAATGTTAATTTTGATGCCTTTCCCTAACCCTACTTAACCTCACTGAAACTACATAAGCCCTGGATTTCTAATCCTCTGATATTATTGTTGATCTGATTTTAATAGCTAACATCTCGATGGCCACAATAAATAGATATGCCGATAGGGACAACCTTGTTTCACTCCTCTTGACAGTTTTTAAAACTTTTCTGAGAAATAGCCATTATTTACTATTTAACACCTAGGGTTTTACTATACATGATTTTGACCCATTTTATAAGAGATTCTCCAAAACCATTGAAATGCTCAGGCATTTATATATAAACCCCAGTCGTACTTTATCAAATGCCTTTTCGAAGTCTGCTATGAATAGCAGGCCTGGTTTCCAGATTTCCATAATGTTGTATTGTTTCAATACTTGCCTTATATTATCTCCAATGTATCTTCCATGTAAAAAACCTGTCTGATTAGAATGAATAATATCCGACAATACCTTTTTAATTCTATGCGCTATACATTTTCGCTAGAATTTTGCAATCACAACACTGAAGTGTAAGGGGCCCTCAATTTTTTTAATGGACTGGATCTTTAGATTTTCCACTTGTATCCTGTTTCAGTAATAATGAGATCAGACCTTCTTCTTGAGTGTCAGATAATCTACCATTTACATAGGAGTGGTTAAAACATGCTAATAATGGTCCTCTTAGTATATCAAAAAAGGTTTGGTATACCTCGACTGGTATGCCATCCAACCCTGGAGTTTTCCCGGACTTAAAGTCTTTAATTGCATCCAGAAGTTCCTCCTCTGTAATTTCACCTTCACATGAGTCTTTCTGTGTGGCTGTTAATTTGACATATATCAATAGAAAAAAATCTCTACAATTAGCTTCAGTTAGAGGAGATGGAGGCGACTGAAAATAAAACATATGCTTAAAGTACTTTGTTTCTTCCTTCAAAATATCATTTGGTGAATTATGGGTGACTCCGTCAATTGTAACCAGTTTCATTAAGTTCTTTTTGGTAGCATTTCTATGTTGAAGATTTAAAAATAATTGTGTGCATTTTTCCCCCATATTCCATCCAGTTTGCTTTAGTTTTTTATAATATATTACACTGATCTTTCTTGAATTAGTTTCTTCATTTCTTTTTGTTTTCCTCTAATTTATATTTGAGCCTCTATGTTACAGTTGTTATTGCCATCTATCTGTTCTGTTTAGACCTTCTCATTTCTTTTGTTAGTATAAACTCTTTTGACCTAAATTGCTTTTGTTTTTCGAGATGAGTACTGAATTGCATGGCCTCTAAAGGCATATTTTAAAGGTGTCCCTTACAATAAGGGGATTTGCTGTACCTATGTTTTGTCGGGAAAAACGTCAGTTATAAATTCCTTTGGTCCTAGTTAAAAAAAAAATTATCATCCAAAAGGCTTTCATTACATTTCCAAATATCCTCGCCCACGGGGAAATTCAGTAAGAGTAATGTATATGCCAATTATATGATGGTCCGACCGCATTCTGTCTCCTATCACACTTTTTAAACTTTTGGTGCCAACGAGAATGACATAAGAAAGAAGTCAAGATGACTAGCTTGATTGAGTCTCCGCCATGTGTATCTCACTAGATCAGGATATTTAAACCTCCATATATCTACTAGTTCTAATGTATCCATGACATTCACGATTTCCTTAAGAGCATGTGGGTGATTGTTTGTGGTGTGATTTCCTTTACGGTCCATTGAGCTATTTAAAACAGTATTATAATCCCCCATCATAATAATATTGTCTTGAATTGCTTGCAGGGTTAATAGTTTATTATATATATATATTGTCAAAAGTGTGGATCATCATTATTTGGTCCATAAAGGTTAATGAGCCATATATGTTTATGGTCCAATAACATATTTGAAATAATCCATCTACCTTGCGTATCTATTTGGACAAAATACTTGCCAAATACTTACTTGGTCGACAAGCTTAGTTGGCATCCACAGATGTGAGAATAACCTCTCTTGTTGTCTATTCACCTCAGGAGAATTCGAAGCAGCTGGTGTCAGACTCCGAGACGAGGGTCTTCTGGCTGGGCCTGGTCGTGTGTCCTGTCATCTGGGTCTTCTTTGTCTTCAGCACCCTCTTCTCCTTCAAGATTAAGTGGCTGGTTAGTTTTAATATAAATACTGTATGTACCACTTAGCAGACACTTCTACCCAAAGTGGCTTACAGTACAGTGAGTGCATGATTCATTTTCTTTGTCTACGGGGATCACTAACGGGAATTGAACCCACGAGCATGGCAACGCCATCGCCATACACTCTCACTGTGAGGTTGCATCAGTGTCAAAAGTCCTGTGTAAATCCCTGTTGTCGTCATCTCCTCTCCTCCACCCAGGCTGTGGTGATCATGGGCGTGGTGTTACAGGGGGCTAACCTGTATGGGTATGTTCGCTGTAAAGTGGGCAGTAGAACGAACTTCAAGGACATGGCTACTAACTATTTCGGACGGCAGATTCTCAAACAGGTGACTTTTTTCTAATGCACAGTCTTAAGAATCTTTCATTTTAATTTCAGAAGTGTGCCCTTTGAAAGCTCCCTGACACACTTCAGGAGAATCGGGAAACAACGTAGATAGGCCTTCCCGGAAAATGGACAAGAATCGTTTGCATTTATTGGATCAGTATTTTGTATCTAATGTTTGTGTTTTTGTTGTGTGTGTTTTCTCTCTGACAGGCAATGACTAAACAAGAGGAGTCATAAAGAAGGACGACTACTCTTAAGATTTTAACTTATGTTTGCATTATTGTGAATGCCACTGTATATCTGGAGTTTTACTAGTAACTAATACTTAATAGAAACCTTTCGGGACATTGCTTACCTTTTGAAGAGTTTTCCCATTTTGATACCATTTCAAGAGAGAAATAGCATAATTTGTAGATAAGGCTGTTTTTCCACTGTAGCTATACTGACTCAAAGCAAATCCCTTATCTGTTTTGTTGTTTTGCATATTTGTTGCTTTGCCTAGACTTTATACAATACAATTTAAATGTTGTTTCTGACTTGTATTATACAAACATGTTGCCTGTATAATATTCATGGTTGTAAATATAGAACATCAAGGTCATGTGTTCACGTGAGACGTCTTTTTGTGCAAATACATTTATAACATTTCCAAAATGACCGGCATGTTTTTTTTGGAGTTATTTTGGATTGACTGCATGAGGTGCATACTCACACTTTGCTCATTGTCAGTATTGTACTCTTGAAATATGATTATTGAAACGCATAGTCAAAACATCAATGAACCCACTGCTAAACTTTTTGGAATCTGAAATCTTTAATGTTACTTTGATGTTTGGGGTCAAAGAGTACATCAACCCCCTCTGATTTGTAGTGTTACTTATGGGAACTTGGTGGGAAGGTATTTTTATTAGATGAAATGATGTGGCATAGTTGAATCAATATTTTGTAAGTAACTTATGAACCTACTTAGCATCAGTCATGCATGCTGGTCATAAGTTAGGTCCAGTGCTCCACAAATGTTAGCGACACCTTGTGGTACATTATTGCAAGATTTTCTGCCACAACAAAGATGGCCACTGTCCATGACCGACGTGAAGAAGACGTATAGAGTAAGCGAGCTCGTGTTGATTGTCCCGCCCCAACCAATGGACAATCTGGGTGTCGTTATTCGTTTGTTGAATAGCTTTTGCTAAATATATGTTCCATATTAGTAGCCTTTATTCTGTATCCACGTTTGGCACAAACAGTCAGGATGATCCCGCCCGAGGGTGAGTCCGCGAGGAAGAGGTGGGTTTCAGGAAATCAAAAGGGTAGCTAGCTTGACTTTGGCAATTAACTACTTTGGCGATTGAATTTGTCTTATTTTCTCCCATTTGTATGCATTTTATGAGTGTAATTTATCCAAATGATAAGTGCACAGTAAATGTTCCCTTACAAAAAAAGATTGCCGTTTTGACTTCCCGAGTGGCGCAGTGGTCTAAGGCACTGCATCGCAGTGCTAGCTGTGCCACTAGAGATCCTGGTTCGAATCCGGGCTCTGTCGTAGCCGGCCGCAACCGGGAGACCAATGGGGCGGCGCACAATTGGCCCAGCGTCGTCCAGGGTAGGGGAGGGAATGGCCGGCAGGGAGGTAGCTCAGTTGGTAGAGCATGGCGTTTGCAACGCCAGGGTTGTCGGTTCGATTCCCACGCGGGGCCAGTATGAAAATAAAAAAAGAATAATGTATGCACTAACTGTAAGTCGCTCTGGATAAGAGCGTCTGCTAAATGACGTAAATGAAACTGCAGTAACTGCAGTCAACTGGTATTTTGGACGCAGTAATTGCAGAATAACTGCAAAATCACTGCAGTAATTGTATTTATTTATTTTGGATGCAGTATACTACAATGTACTGCAGTTATACTGCACTCAGACTGCAGTGTTTTTTTTTCCGGAAGGGTTGAGCCATCATACCACACTTCACTTGTCATAACAGGCACACAGAGACGTTTTCTTTTGATCAGGAATCTAAAAAATGGTAGGCACTAGCAATGGCTTGTTTATAGGCAGTTACAGCATAGTTCTATCCTGTCTAACCACTGTTGTCATAATGTGTTTATTCCCTCTATGAATATCAGGAACAGGAAACCCTGTCCTTCATCAGAGAGAACATGGAGAAGAGTGATCAGCTGATTTAAAGGAATGTTATGTATCTACTCAACAATAAGGCAATCCATACTCACACTTTGCTCATTGTCAGTATTGTACTCTTGAAATATGATTATTGAAACGCATAGCCAAAACATCAATGAACCCTTCAAAGCCGTCCAAAACATGTTACAAGGGCAACATTATAGACCATCTCTGACGTCCTTTCCTACTGAACTCTTTCTGTCGCCCAGGCGTCCATTTTGTCATCGTTTGAGAGTCGTCTGATGTAGCTGGAGAACTCCATCATCCCAGTACACAAGCAGACAGAGAACCTACAGAGGCTTCAGGAGAACGTGGATAAGACCCTGTCCCGCCTGGACCATGTCATCAGTTACTACCATATAGCCAAGGACACCGACAGGATCATCAGAGAGGGGTGAGAGTTCAGAGCGAGAAAGAGACTCACAGGTCAGGTCACATGTTTTAAAAAACGTTTATTTAACCTTTATTTTCACAGGGAAGACGTATTGAGACCTAGGACTCTTTTCCAAATGCGCCCTGTATGATACAATATAAAATACACATTAAACAAACATATATTTACACTACCGGTCAAAAGTTTTAGAACACCTACTCATTCAAGGGTTTTTCTTTATTTTTACTATTTTCTACATTGTAGAATAATAGTGAAGACACCAACACTATGAAATAACACAATGGAATCATGTAGTAACCAAAAAAGTGTTAAAGAAATCTAAATATATTTTATATTTGAGATTCTTCAAATAGCCACCCTTTGCCTTGATGACAGCTTTGCACACTCTTGGCTTTCTCTCAACCAGCTTCACTTGGAATTATTTTCCAACAGTCTTGAAGGAGTTCCCACATATGCTGAGCACTTGTTGGCTGTGTTTCCTTCACTCTGCTGATCGACTCATCTCAAACCATCTCAATTGGGTTGAGGTCGGGGGATTGTGGAGGCCAGGTCATCTGATGCAGCACTCCATCACTCTCCTTCTTGGTCAAATAGTCCTTACACAGCCGGGAGGTGTGTTGGGTCATTGTCCTGTTGAAAAACAAATGATAGTCCCACTAAGCTCAAACCAGATGGGATGGCGTATTGCTGCAGAATGCTGTGGTAGCCATGCTGGTTAAGTGTGCCTTGAATTCTAAATACATCACAGACAGTGTCACCAGTAAAGCACCCCCACACCATAACTCATCCTCCTCCATGCTTTACGGTGAGAAATACACATGCAGAGATCATCTGTTCACCCACACCGCGTCTCATAAAGACACAGCGGTTGGAACCAGAAATCTCCAATTTGGACTCCAGACCAAAGGACACATTTCCACCGGTCTAATGTCCATTGCTCGTGTTTCTTGGCCCAAGCAAGTCTCTTCTTCTTATTGGTGTCCTTTAGTAGTGGTTTCTTTGCAGCAATTCGACCATGAAGGCCTGATTCACGCAGTCTCCTCTGAACAGTTGATGTTGAGATGTGTCTGTTACTTGAACTCTGTGAAGCATTTATTTGGGCTGCAATTACTGAGGCTGGTAACTCTAATGAACTTATCCTCTGCAGCAGAGGTAACTCTGGGTCTTCCTTTCCTGTGGCGGTCCTCATAAGAGCCAGTTTCATCATAGCGCTTTATGGTTTTTGCGACTGCACTTGAAGAAACTTTCTAAGTTCTTGAAATGTTCCGGATTGACTGACCTTCATGTCTTAAAGTAATGATGGACTGTCGTTTCTCTTTGCTTATTTGAGCTGTTCTTGCCATAATATGGACTTGGTATTTTACCAAATAGGGTTATCTTCTGTATACTACCCCTACCTTATCACAACACAACTGATTGGCTCAAACGCATTAAGAAGGAAAGCAATTCCACAAATTAACTTTTAAGAAGGCACACCTGTTAATTGAAATGCATTCCAGGTGGCTCCCTCATGAAGCTGGTTGAGAGAACGCCAAGCGTGTGCAAAGCTGTCATCAAGGCAAAGTGTGGCTACTTTGAAGAATCTCAAATATAAAATATATTTTGATTTGTTTAACACTTTTTTTGGTTACTACTTGATTCCATATGTGTTATTTCATAGTTTTGATGTCATCACTATTATTCTACAATGTAGAAACTAGTAAAAATAAAGAAAAACCCTTGAATGAGTAGGTCATTCTAAAACTTTTGACCAGTAGTGTAGGATCATCTGCTTAAAACCTCTTAAGGATCAGACCCTTTTTTTCAATTTTCGTCTAAAATGAAATACCCAAATCTAACTGCCTGTAGCTCAGGACCTGAAGCAAGGATATGCATATTCTTGATACCATTTGAAAGGAAACACTTTGAAGTTAGTGGAAATGTGAAATTAATGTAGGAGAATATAACACATTAGATCTGGTAAAAGATAATACAAACAAAAAAAACATGCGTTTTC
>JAGTTL010001145.1:0-16463 GCA_036851935.1 Coregonus suidteri
GAGTATACTTTTAGGGCGCCGTTAATTTAAGGAAGCCCTCAAACGAGGCGATCATTAGAGATGGGCCATAAATCTTGATAGTTATTAGATTGACTCTCAAGTCAGTTCTCGGAACTGCTGGTTTAAGACAATATATTCAATTGTAAGTTTACCGCTCGAATTTGTTTGACGAAACATCTGTCTGAAGTAATCCTCTCCTTTTGAATGTCTAAAATCTGAAGGTAGCAGAAATTTAGCAAATGGAATATAAAGAAATAGGAACGGCGATAGATGGATCCAATTTCTCTCTGTGTGCGTGTCTGAAAGGAGGAAAAGCGCATTTCTCTGTCAGTGTGTGTGTGTGGAACAGAGTGAGTGTGGCTGCGTGCTTGATGAGTTCCAGATGTGTGTCGACTAAGACTAAGGACCAGGGGTTTTTAGTCTCTTGTAAATAAATGTCTTAGGTATTTTTGTTTTCAAATGTTAAGCCCCTAGAGTAAAAAGTTAAAACCCCTACAACACAGTTAAGGTTAAATATCTTATGAGTCTCTGTTTGTGAGAACGTTTGTAATTCTTAAAACTATATAAACTATGAGCCCCCTGGAAGGACTATATAAGTTTAAAGATCTTATGAGTCTCTATAAAAAGAGAACGTTTTACTAACGAATCATGAGCCTACAGGGAGGACTTTCTAAGAGTGTATAGAGATGTTTTATATTTGATTAACATCATTACTATAAATCTGCAGATAAGTGATAACAAACTTCGAAGTTTGGATATGTCTTGTATGTTCTATGTGTTCAGTTTGTGAGCTCTGTTAATGTCTTAAGTCTTATTGTATGTCTTGTATGTTCTATGTGTTCAGTTTGGTGAGCTCTGTTAAAGTCTTAAAGTGTTATTGTCTATGGGAGGAGAGAACGGAGCAACAGTCTGCTCTGTTCGCTCCTTCCACTCTGAAATCACATCGGTGACTGAACTGCGCACGCGTAGGATTTATGACTTTAGCCACTCCCCTGCACTGAACTGTTGGGAGAGTCCACTTCAGTGCAGCCAAAAGAAACGGAGGGGGTATTTTTTGCACACAAGTGAAATCTTCTCTTGAATTAACTATTGCTTGACTGTAAAACTGTTTGGTTGATAATCGGTTGAGTTTGGTGAATGAGAGATTATATTGACGGATTAAAAATAATAATACTAAAATAAATGAATAAAATAAAATGTTATTGAGCTATTTATAATATTCCTGAGTTAAGCTGTTTTGCTTATTTCTTAGCGTGAATGTGGAAAAAAGTATAACTAAACTCTTCTTTTGTCCTTTTGTCCTTCTGTCATACGAGAGATGAGAAAGGAGGAGACAGAGAGAGAGAGAGAGAGAGATAGAGGGGCTGACATCAACTGACATCAACTGACATCAGAGACGGCAACCCAGTCCAAATTAAGGCCAGTGCTGTATTATTCCACAAATCTACTTTCCCTCACAGGATATAATTGATTACATTGTGTTTACATAGAATATTTCATGTTGTGACCATTTCGCAAGAGCTTGGCAACAGACTGATGAATTTATGTAATTGATAATTGCACATTACAGTTTTTGTCAATGACTTGTTTTTGATTAGAGTTTGTGTTGGAATTCCAGCATTGAAATTATTCTGTAAAATCAAGGTAATTAAATTGCTTATTAAGCAATTGGGTAGTGTTGCTGTACAGGTATTTTATTTTTGAATTGCTCTGGAGTTGACTACTTTTCCTTTACTCTTCCTCATCGGATGTGGTAAGATTGCACTAATCAATCATTTGGTAAAATAAAATTCACAGAATAATTAGTAATTGATTGATTTGATTGATTAGTAATTCAATGATTGATTTGATTAATGGTTGATTCATTGATTGATTTGATTAATTGATTGATTGATTGATTTGTTAATTTATTGATTGCTTGTTTAATTGATCAGATTGATTGATTGGCTAAATTTTGTTGATGGATCGGATTGATATGATTGATTTGTAATTCGTTTGATTGATTTGATTGATTCGTTGATTGATTTGATTGATTAGTTGATTGATTTGATTTGATTAGTGATTGATTGATTGACTTGATTGGATTAGTTAATTGATTCATTGATTTGATTAAGTTAGTTGATTGATTTATTGATTTGATTTGTTGATTGATTATTTGATTGATTCATTTGATTTGATTTTAGTTAGTTCATGGGTTGGATTAATTGATTGATTGATTTCATTAGTAATTGATTGACTGATTGATTTGATTTCATTGATTGATGATTTGTTGATTGATTGATTGATTGATTGAAATTGGTTGATTGATGTATTGATTTGAATTGGTTAATTGATTGATTGGATTAATTGATTAATTATTTTTTTAAATAAAAAAAAAAAAAAAAAAAAAAAAAAAAAAGGGGGAAAACTAGAGGGTAACACATAACAAGTGCATTACAATGGGAAAAAGGACACCAAAACTACAAAAGCAATTACTCACTCTTCATGTAGTACAGAATAGTAATCCACTAGTTAATGGTAATAGCAAAATTATCTGAAAAATGGAATAAACGTTGGCCTGACATTGAACAACCAGGCCATTGGAAGGCACGCTTAATCCAGACGTCATCAAGATAATGCAAGTGCTTGTATCCACGTATAAGACAGATCAAAGAAGAGGAAGAAAGCGAAAAACTTCGTAAGAAAAAGACAAAAGAGAGCTGGGTGTTCTTAAGCTTTTTGAAAATGAAGGACAAAAACTGATAAAAGACACAAAAGATAAGAGAGACAGAGGTGCAAGAAGAAAATGGCAAAAGAGGTGAAGGTGACAGAAAACTGATTGCAGAAGTCAATACACCTTTCTCATATATGGATTCAGCAAAAACAAACCCCCACCTTATGAGAAAGAAGCACCAAGCTTAAGGACGTTTATCCTCAGCTTCCAGTGATCATTCAGGAAGGTGATTATTGCATCAGAGATGAGGATGAACGAATAATAGAGAGGGGACAAGCAGAACGACAATAAAGATGAATCCAAACTCCAAAGGCAGGAAGACAACGAGATGTCTGGAGACTAAGGGTAGAGTGAGGTCAAGGAGGATGGACCTTGATGATGATGATGATGATGATGAGGATGATCAGGAGTGATTCAGAAGAGATCATGGGTGGATATGACCCTGTCATCAGACAGAGGTTGGCCAGAGCGGAAAGAAGGGGTGATGGAAGTTGGAAGAAGAAGAATACAAGTGATTCGAGTGCTGGTGAAAATGAAGAATGGAGACAGCGATGAAAATTTGGAGACTAAAGGTGCTTCATATTCAAGAGGATTTTATCCTCCAATGACTAACACAGAAGAAATAGAAAGAGATATAGACCGATGCGTATCATACCTGTATAAGGCCAATGATTTAGAAGAAGTAAAAGAACTGGAAGAACGACTCAAAAGCTGAAGACAAAGGAGAAGAAGCTGCTGAGAAAAGAATCCCAAGAATCTGAGAAGAGATATACATTGAGGCCAAGGAAAGATGGCACTAGTAAGAAAATTATGCCGGTGATCATTCGAGGACAAAACCTAGAATATAAGCCTTTGCAGAATACCGATATGTCAGATATACTTGAGAAGCTGCCTACTCTTCAAGATGGAGCATATTCCTTGGATTTCAAAGTTGGAAGAAATTACGGTGGGAACACAGTCTGCCATAGGAGACATTAAGAGACTTTTGGCTAATCTCCTTGGGATTCCAGGCATGGAAGAAATTTTTCAGAGAGCTGACTTCATAGATACGTGGGGAACTGCTGTGAATGATCCTGAATTGTTGGCTGCAAGCAGGAATCGGCTGTGGAGAGCACTGAAAGATATGTTTCCAACAAATGTGCATCCTGACAACATTCTGATTGACCCACTAGGACAACAAGAAAATCCGAGAGCCTACGTAGTGTCAAGAGTTCATCAGGTGTGGAGAAATATTACCGGAAATGATCCAGATGTGAGTCAAATTGAGCCGTCAATCTTGAGAGCTAAACTACAGATGGGACTGCCCTTACCGGTAAGGAGCAAACTGGCAGAAGTGGTTGGACTTGGAAGCATGACAAAAGGCGTCTATACAGATCATATAGCCCATCAAGTGGATCTGTACGGAAAAAGGAACACAACCAGAAAGAACAGGACCAAGAAACTCTCAGAAAACTCAATCAAATACAACTGGTGGAGAAGAAGGAGAAGAGAAGCATTGGTTATGCAGAATCAGGGTAAACCAAATCAACAATCACTGCTACAGTTTCAACTGAACAAGGTCAAATACATTGTACCAGACACCAATAGCGGTACCAATGTGTTTCATATCCATAGATAGTTTCTGGAAAGAAAGAATTTCAGAGGAAGATACAGGGAGCAAGTGAAGATCACCTGTCCTCCAGGTAAACCCTATAGGAGAAAGGATCAAGAATTCTAGAGGTGCCCAGAAGATCCCAGGAAAAGGAGGAGTTTCGGCTGATAGCACCGATTAGAGAAGAAGAGAAAAAGATCCAACAATTGCAGTGAAAAAAAACAATGGACTATGGGGAAGTGATGATGGATGGCAAAAAGGCTTTATCTGTGTTCAGCCTGAAGAGGTTACACATCTCACTATGTCAAATTCAACTAAATTAGGAGAAGGATTTGGAGAGTGAAGATCACGATTTCTGAAAATGATGATTTTGCCTCAAGGACAAGGACAGAGTCATAAGCTGTACGAAGATTAAATGAATCTGTTTGAAGTGTGAAGATGAATTGAGAATCTATGGAAGAAGAGATGTTGAAAAAAAAAAAAAAAAAAAAAAAGGTTCAAGAATGTTTGAGATATTAAAGTAGTACTGATATTGAATTTGTGAAATCAGCTCAATTGAGATGAAAGTTGAGGAGCCAGACCTCCTTGGAAGAATCAGTATCCATTGAAAGATGAAGCAATCCAAGGAATTGAACCAGAAATTGAAGGACTTTCAAAAGCAAGTGTTTTGAAGACGATAGAAAAATCGTTAGAGTAGCAAATCATTATTGTTTTGGAGAAAACATGATGATTTAGTAAGCTATGGGTTAGCTTATAGGTTGTAAATGGGAGATTAGGATAAAAGTCACAAAGGAGTATAGTTTTTTGGGAACTATATTTTCTTGAATAGATTGACTATGTCATAGGTAGGTGCATAATCTGTCTGAAAAATAATGTGTGACTGTTATTCTTGGTTACATTCATATACCAAGAGGTTCATAAGATGTTCAACTAAGTTAAAAAATATGCTCAGTCGGTTGCAAAGTTGTTGTGTAAAGAAGTCATAAGCAGGTGGGAATTTTCCCAATGTAAATATCCTCAGAAAATGGGAAAGAGTTTTGTGAATAAATCAGTGAAATGGGTTTTTGAAAAAAATTTAGAGAAAAAATAAAAATTTGAAAAAAGTCAGACTAAAATGTTATGAAAACTAGGGTGAAATAACTCTAGGAAATTTGGAATATCTGATTGTGGGATGATTATATTATTGTGATGAATCAAAGGGGGGAATGAGGGAATGTGATTCATTTATATATAAATCTTATATATACCTTCATATATCAATTTTAGTTGACATTGATTGTTTAATTTGCATGTGTTGTTTTGCAAAAGATACTGTTTGGTATTTTCTTTTTCTTCCAGAAGCATATGGGGGAATATGTAGAGGGACTCAAATACTCAAACATGGACAATATGAATGGACTGGAGGAAGTGGAACAAGGAAGGAGTGGGAAATGTTCCGATTCCAATCATCAACGTCGCATTGAAAGACGACACTGTGGAGGAGATGAAGTGTAGTGGACTATATTCCAGTGTTATATACTCTTTCTGTATTAATTTTTGAAGAATTATTTTTCTGTTGTTGGGTACATGTGGGGACCTCAGATGTTTTTGTTTATTTCGTTGAAGTTTAGGGATATGGGGTCTAGGCAAGGAAAGAGAGAATCCACATGGAGGGTCCGATGGGTCGACCAGCCTGAATGTGGACATTTTGATTGTATTTTGTTTGCTGGGGTTTTCATATGTATTCAATTTGCATCATAGCTTAAAATGTATTCATGAAGATGTGTGAATTGATCTGGAGTACTTAGGTGGTCGCCTAGGGCAGAGGGGCCGTGAGAGAATTTTCCCTGTCTTGACTGACTGATGGATATTTGGAATGAAAGCTGCCAGACAGGTTTTTCGCTCTTACACTCCATGACAATTCATTTACCACTCCATGACAAATTCTTTACACTCCATGACAATTCATTTACACTCCATAAACAATTCATTTACACTCCATGACAATTCATTTACACTTCCATGACAATTCATTTTACACTCCATGACAATTCATTTACACTCCATAATAATGTATTTACACTACATACAAAAATTTGTCTATATAAAACATGTGTTTAATCTCCATTAATTTTGGAGTTATTGTTAAAAGTTACTCAAGAGCAAGAATTGTTTATTTGTCATAATCCTATTCTTTTTGTTTTCGAGACTTATTAGTCTCGAAGGGGGGAATATGTAGTATCTTAAACAGTCTAGAAATGCTGACCGTGTTGCTTAAAGTGTGATAGAGGGAACTTGGCCCTAAGATCTTGCTGATGTGGCAAAATGGTGTAATAGATGACCTTTACTCTACTTTGGCTGAAAACATCTGGTGAAAGCATTACTAATGTTCATGGAAAGATGATATGGGGAGAGACGTGAAAAGACTAGGGATTGGTGTGTTGGAATCACGTCATGCTCTGTCATGTATGATATAAATGCCATGTCTTGGACAATAGGGGAAAGAATAGCTAATCAGATTGGGTCGGGCTGTTCTCTAGATATCGGCAGGTATCTGTAAATTGGGACACTGCTGTAAACTCTTTGTTATAATAAACCTTTATAATCAAAGTATAGTGTCGGCGGATCTTCTTATCATCACAAGCATGGGACCAGCAAAAGTGTTTCTTTTAGTAACCACAGGTTTTACCCAACAGATTTGACTGTTAATTATCATTTTTGTGCAAATGTGTACCTTGATTTAGTATTTAATTGGTGGTCCCAGGAGGGGTTGGAGGGTGGGTTGGGGTGGTCCCAGGAGGGGTTGGAGGGTGGGTTTGGGGTCCACCACCCCCACCCCCCAGGTCCCAGGAGGGGTTGGGAGAGGTGGGTTGGGTGGTCCCAGGAGGGGTTGGAGGGTGGGTTGGGGTGGTCCCAGGAGGGGTTGGGAGGGTGGGTTGGGGTTGGGGTGGTCCCAGGAGGGGTTGGAGGGTGGGTTGGGGTGGTCCCATGAGGGGTTGGGGTGTTTCCCAGGAGGGGTTGGAGGGTGGTTGGGGTGGTGTTCCCAGGAGGGGTTGGAGGGTGTGTTTTGGGGTGGTCCCAGGAAGGGTTGGAGGGTGTGTGTTGATGCAGCTGAGGTGGGTGATTTTATATGTGGTTTGGTTTATTATAATTGTATTTATCTGCAATACTAGTTTCCATAATATACTGATATATATTTTAACAGTACCTTGTGTCTCTTAGCTGTATAACCATTCCTGCTGCTATTTGTTCTGATATATATTTTAACAGTATTGTGTCTCTAGCTGTATAAACCATTCCTGCTGCTATTTGTTCTGATATACACTACCGTTCAAAAGTGTGTGGGGTCACTTTGAAATGTCCTTGTTTTCGATTTTTTTTGTCCATTAAAATAACATCAAATTGAATCAGAAATACAGTGTAGACATTGTTAATGTTGTAAATGGCTATTGTAGCTGGAAACTGCTGATTTTTAATGGAATATCTACATAGGCGTACAGAGGCCCATTATCAGCAACCATCAGTCCTGTGTTCCAATGGCACGTGTGTTTTTGCTAATCCAAGTTTATCATTTTAAAAGAACAATGATCATTAGAAAACCCATTTGCAATTATGTTAGCACAGCTGAAAACTGTTTGTGCTGATTAAAGAAGCAATAAAACTGGCCTTCTTGAGACTAGTTGAGTATCTGGATCATCAGCAATTGTGGGTTCGATTACAGCCTCAAAATGGCCATAGAAACAAATAACTTTCTTTCTAAAACTCGTCAGTCTATTCTTTGTTCTGAGAAATGAAGGCTTTTCCACGTTCTGTTTCAGCTCAGCGATCTCCCCACCCTGATAATCAAGTGTTTTATTGGTATCCTCAGTACTCCTACTCTTTATGAATACTGTCACAGGTGACTCCTCAAGATGAGGCTCATGATTTATAAGTTATATTATTTAAGAATCAATAAATATCATAATTGAACTGCTTGCCATGAACAGATCTGTGAGGTCTTAACTTAAAGGTACTATATAGACTTTATGGTCATTAAATGGGTTTGAACATTCATCCCATCAGATTGTATAAAGGATTTTATGAGTTCAGAAAAATACTGACTTGGAAGCATCTCTCCTGACCTCACCCTGCTGAAACACACTCAAGTAAAGACCACATATGCTACAGTTATATGCTTTTCTGTTTTTTACCCACTTTTACAGCCATGAATGGACTGGTATCAATATGAATCAGTGGATACCATGAATAATGTTTACATATCTTGCACTACTCATCTCATATGTATATACTGTATTCTATTCTATAATATTCTACTGTATCTTAGTCCATGACGCTCTGTCATTGCTTGTCCATATATGTATATATTCCTTAAATCCATTCCTTTCTAGTTTTGTGTGTATTGGGTATATGTTTGTGAAATTGTTAGATATTACTTGTTAATATTACTGCACTGTCGGAGCTAGAAGCACAAGCATTTCGCTACACCGCTATAACATCTGCTAAACACGTGTATGTGGACAAATAAAATTTGATTTGATTGATGAAGGACTGTTATTTATTTAATCAATTGTAGAATGCTGTAACGTAACAAAATGTGGAAAAGGTCAAGGGGTCAGAATCCTTTCTGAATGCCCTGTATCCTCCTCTTTCTACCTGGTTTCCTTTTCCTCTGTCAACCAACAGCCTCTCATCTCCCAAGACAAATGAATGAGGTGAGAAAAGGAAGACGTGGATGTACTGAGGCGGCAGGTATGCTTTAAGGGGTCAGCCGCAGCACTAGCCGGGACTCCGGACTAATCACTAATTCTTACTCTGAATGTATCCTGCAGCGCGCAAGGATACCATATTTGAGTAATCTAATGTAGTGCCACATAACTACCTCATTAGCAGCCAAGCATCGGATCAACATGTCAGGCCAGAATTAAGACCCTCGATATTTATTGGAAAGGAGCATCAATCTCATCACCTTGCACGTTCACCATCATTTATTTAACCTGTAACCCAAGCCCGGCGGTAGGATTAACTCGGTAAGGGGGCATCAGAAATTACTAAGGGGGGCACAACTATTTTCGCTTGCTGATAACACAAGGTGGATAATAATCGATAGTACAATTACACACAATGTATTTGCAGCTGTCTTGCCGCAAGAATACAGGCTACTGCACCGACTTAACAAACGTGGACAATTCATAACCGCCTCCAGGAATTGCAAGTTATGACAAGCTACATGCAAAATACCCATCAATCCAATGCAAAACAGTTGCTAATTACCGTAATAACACTTCCTCATGCCAATACAATGCAAAACAGTTGCTAATTACCGTAATAACACTTCCTCATGCCAATACAAATGTATTTCCAATCGCGGAAAGCAAACAATAATGTACAATGTACAAGGACTTATCGGTCCAATGCAGCTTGACGCAGCTACCAAGCTGTCTTCCCACCAGAGTTGCCGTCCTACGCTGCGAATGATAAAGAGACATTAGTATTCCATAGCAACGAGTTGGTTAATGGCAACACTATAGCTAACATCGTTACTCAACCATTGGTCAAGGTCTGCCCACCTTCATCAATGTAATGCAAGCACCTCTTCTACATTATAAAACAACATTAAAACAATCCCATGATATTATAAACCAAACATTTCCAATCACATCACAGAAATCAAACAGTAGACTTGGCATCAACGCCAATAAAGAAAATCACGGTCTACGCCTATTTCTGGACGTTTGCCACGCATTTCCCAAAAAGCTAGACAAATAACTAAATACTACAAGCCCAGCCAGGCTGCCTGTTCTCACCCAGATTCAAAAGAGTTTGCAGCCTCCTTGATGCTGTGGTGAAACCTCCTCAGCAGTCTCTCCTTCCACTCCCCACCAAATTTGCTTGTAAGATCCTCTCTCAAATGCCAATTGAATCAGCTGCTCTTTCCTCCTGTGCAACATGCTCCGTCTGTGCTCACTGAATAGTTTTTCAATGTTGAAAAGGAGTTCTGGCAAGTTGCCGTGGATGCTCCAAATGTTAATCCCAGCTTCAATGCCCATCATCACAGTAGACATTGCTGTTAGAGGCCCGGAGAAATCTCTCCAAAATGCTCTGCGTTGTCCATTTTCTTCTCCAGATCGGGCGATTTCAGTCTGTAGAAACTGGCGTGCGACAGTAAACTCAGTTTTTCCACAAAATCTCCTGAGATTAAGTCCAGCAGTGGTTCCACTTTTTTCCACATCCCATAAAGGTTTCATTCTCTGGGTGCAAGGCAAGTTGGCTGGTTTTGTTGGTTAAATCTTGCAGACATTTCTCCCAGTACAGACATCCAGATTGCTGAAAGACAGTCTGTTACACTCCCTCTCATTGTCCTCTTCTAGCTGGCCCAGTTGTTTTGTTTCCACCACATATTCTTTCAGATTACTACTCACTACTCTTTGCCGTTTTGCTTGGAGCAGGGGTGTCCTGTGCTTGTATCTCTCCCATAACTCATCAAACTGCATCTGGCTTGCAGCAGTCACTCTCTGCCTTTGAACCACGTGCTACAAATGTCAGTTTTTTCTCCCACAGTACAGGCGGGGTTGGGTATGTCCCCCCCAGACAAACCTGCGCTGGCTCCTCATCACCGAGGTCATCAGGCACTAACACGGAGGCGTCGGTGCTTGTAATATACTGGCGGTGCTGCGGCTAGGTCGGTCTTGGCGGCTGCAGGCCCCTCCTCGGGTTGGTTACCTCCTATGTCACCCAGGCTGCAAAATGGTTTCGCAGGTGCCTTTTGCTCCCTCGGTAAATTAGCGTCGGCTCAGCGGCCTTGGCCCTCGGTGATTAGCGTCGGCTCAGCGGCCTTGGCCTCTTTGATTAGCGTCGGCCCAGTGGCCTTTGGCCTCTGTGATTAGCGTCGGCCCAGTGGCCTTGGCCTCGGTGAATAGCATCGGCCCAGTGGCCTTGGCCTCGGTGATTAGCGTCGGCCAATCGGCCTCGGTGATTAGCGTCGGCCAAGCGTCCTTGACCCCGGTGATTAGCGTCGGCTCAGCAGCCTTGGCCTCAGTGATTAGCATCGGACCAGCGGGCCTTGGCTCGGTGATTAGCGTCAGCCCAGCGGCCTTGCCTCGGTGATTAGCGTCGGCCCAAGCAGCCTTGGCCTCGGTGATTTAGCGTCGGCCTCAGCAGCCTTGGCCTCTACGGTGATTAGCGTCTGGTCAGCAGCCTTGGCCTCGGTGATTAGCGTCGGCACCAGCGGCCCTTGGCTCTGTGATTAGCGTCAGCCCAGCAGCCTTGGCCTCGGTGATTAGCGTCGGCTCAGCAGCCTTGGCCTCGGTGATTAGCGTCGAACCAGCGGCCTTGGCTCTGTGATTAGCGTCAGCCCAGCAGCCTTGGCCTCGGTGATTAGCGTCGGCTCAGCAGCCTTGCCTTTGGCCTCTGTGGCAGGCTTCTACCCCACCCCCCCCCGATTTGATCCGATGCTGCTGTTGTGCCCCTGGCGAAAGCCACTTTCTAATATCCATCATACTATCAGCTACCTACCTAAAACTGTTAACATTAGCTAAATTCCATCCAGCTGCGCGTTTTGTTTTTCGTAGTAAGTAACTTTGAAAGTTAAAAAACCCTAAACGGTCAGATTGACCCTGCCCTTCTACTGTGAAGTATTTTTTTTCAACCGGTTAAAATGTGGTATGACGTACATATGATGCGTGCAAGGGAGTTGCATGAATGAAGCCTACACAACAAATGGGTTTGGGCGTGACGGACGGAGGGGGCAGATTGGTGGGACAGAATAGGGATACAAAACTGAGGGGGCACAATATTCTAACGAAGGGGGCATTGCATCTTCTGCCCACTGGTGGCGCCGGGCCTGGTGTGTTGAACATGCATGTATGAGAGAATACCTGTGAATGACTAACCTTTTTTGACAGGAGGAATAGCCTCCCGTGTGAATGAGGATAGTGTGGGGTTGTTATCTCTTAGACTGTAAAGGATCAGATTAATAACCATAAAATGAGTGTGGGTTATCGAAAGAGAGAACCGTGACAGATTAGGTGGAAATGGGAGGAGGAACTGAACTCTTAGGACACAAGCCTGAAGACTACTGAAACCAATCATTACATAATAAGATTGAAATGTTGATAATAGGAGATTTGGAATTTGCCTAGTAAGCTGACCTATTGAATAATACGTTTCGATATATAATGTTTATCTAGGGGTTCCGATATATAATGTTATCTAGGGGGTTCCGATATATATGTTATCTAGGGGGTTCCGATATATAATGTTATCTAGGGGTTCCGATATATAATGTTATCTAGGGGTTTCCGATATATAATGTTTATCTAGGGGTTTTCCGATATATAATGTTATCTAGGGGTTTCGATATATAATGTTATCTAGGGTTCTGATATATAATGTTATCTAGGGGTTCCGATATATAATGTTATCTAGGGGGTTTCCGATATATAAATGTTATCTAGGGGTTCCGATACTATAATGTTATCTAGGGGTTCCGATATATAATGTTATCTAGGGGTTCCGATATATAATGTTATCTAGGGGTTCCGATATATAATGTTATCTAGGGGTCCGATATATAATGTTATCTAGGGGTTTTCCGATATATAATGTTATCTAGGGGTTCCGATATATAATGTTATCTAGGGGTTCCGATATATAATGTTATCTAGGGGTTCCGATATATAATGTTATCTAGGGGTTTCGATATATAATGTTATCTAGGGTTCCGATATATGGCTTCTGTGAAGAATATGGGGAAGAATGAGAAAATGGTATTGTGTGTATAATCGATTACTGGAGATTTGATAAAGTAATCATGGAAATTAATAATCATAATAATTGTATACAAACTTGCACACCTCAAACGTAGACGTACGTAAGGGGTGAGTATTCTGAGTTGGTCCCTTTATGGATCATTTGATAAAGATAAGGTTAAAGCATGTATGACTGTCTAAAGGCTCTGGGGAATAGTCTAGAAAAAGATTGCCATATGTTCACTTTTTGGTAAAAGTATGGGAATTGACTTACCCCTAACTAATAAAAAACTATAAATGCTTATTGGGATTTCCTGCGTCTTGGTAATACATTTCGAAACAAACCTATGCCCTGTTAAATAGAACCATTGAAATGTTTGAACATGTAGAGATTTGTTTTTTAAACTTAAGGCTATAATTATTGTACTCCCGATGGAGTCTGTTGTTGATATTCCAACCGTTGACGTTTCTAAACCAATTCGTGAGTAGGCAAAATGGAAAGTGTTCTGTTTTTCCTGTCTACACCCTCAGGGCATCAGAATTATGATGGGACGGAGAGCGCCATCTACTGGGTGTCCTTTTCATTTGGTTTTTAGTGGGTTTTTCACGGGTTTAGAGAGGATGTACATTAAGGGGCACACAAATTACATTTTGGGACGTTTTTATTTCTGAGTTTTAATTGAACACATGCAAATCCTTTTGATGAGAAATGTACTGGAATAAAACAATGTAAACCTGGGTATACAAAATGTATGAAAATGTATGACATGTTTTAAATGATTAGTCTGAGGTACAGGGCAAAGAAGAGGGAAATAAACACTCATTTAAAGGGGTTGAATGACCTCTGACATCTGACCTGACTTTCTAGTGCGTTTGGATCACCCTCACTGGAAAGGCCAGAGCATTGGGTGATGATTTGAAGGTCATATGTACTATCTGATTTAAAGGTATATGTAGAGTGCTGCCTTGAATGAGGGAAGGCTGTCTCTAGTCCATTTTACTATTACCTTATGGGATAACATTATTTATTTATGGAGTTATTAAGGGGTATAATTCTAATTCGATTTGTTATTTTATTTAACTAGCAGTGTTGTTGTTTTTTTAACACATTAATCACGATGTGAGTCATGTGTCCAAAAGGAGGGAATACCGTCCCCCTGAGGCTTTTTGGGTTAATATGCTAATGATATATTCAGAAGTGTATGGCTGTTTGTTTTGTTTTTTTCTCTGTTTTCGTCTTGCTTTAATATAAATCTCTGAACCAGATTGGTCTGCTGGATGTCCAGATTTCTCTCTGGGAGTTGGGAGTCTGGCTCCCTGGGCCCTGTTGCTCTGCTGTGGGGTCGTTGATATGAGGCTCTGCTGTGGGGTCGTCGATATGAGCTCTGCTGGTGGGGTCGTCGATATGAGGCTCTGCTGTGTGGGGGCGTCGTATGAGGCTCTGCTGTGGGGTCGTCGATATGAGGCTCTGCTGTGGGTCGTCGATATGAGGCTCTGCTGTGGGCGTAGGTCAATATGAGGCTCTGCTGTGGGGTCGTCGATATGAGTGAGGGAGTATAAGCCAATTAGAAAAAAATATTTCAACCTATGTCGTTTTAATCTCTTAGACATGTGTCTTAGAAATTTGGTTTAAGAATATTGGTAGAAGTAATTATTTGAAAATGGCGTTCAGTACGGTCCTTCACCACTTCTACCTGAGACCTGAGTCCGAGCCAGCGACCTGAACACAGCATCCAGTCAAAGCTATCAACTGCCTTTTCTCTCATGCCTTTCCTCTCAGGAGTGGGACAGGGCGTCCACGTGGAGGGAGAATGGAGAGAGATCCGTTCCAAAACATCTCTCATTGAGCTTTCCTCTCAGGAGTGGGACAGGAGTCCACGTGGAGGGAGCATTGAGAGAGATCCGTTCAAAAACCATCTCTCATTGCCTTTCCTCTCTGGAGTGGGACATGAGGTCACGTGGAGGAGCATGGAGAAGAGAATCAGTTCCAAAACATCCTCTCATGCCTTTCCTCTCTGGAGTTGGACAGTGAGTCCCAACCGGTGGAGGAGCAATGGAGAGGAGATCCTTTCCAAAACATCTCTCATTAGCCTTTCCTTCTCAGGAAGTGGGGGGGGGACAGGAGTCCATGTGGAGGGAGCAGTGGAGAGAGATCCTTTCCAAAACATCTCGTCATGCCTTTCCTCTCTGGAGTGGGACAGGAGTTCCACGTGGAGGGAGCATGGAGAGAGATCCGTTTCCAAAACATCTCTCATGCCTTTCCTCTCATGAGTGGGACATTAGTCCACGTGGAGGGAGCATGAGAGAGATTGCACGTTTTTCCCCAAACTCTCTCATGTTGCTGTATAGCTGGTTGGGCAAATGAACAAGACATAATGTGTGGTAACGGGTGGTGGCGTACCATGTGAGACACTATCATTGCCGTCCCACTTTGAACATTTGGTTCCATTGGGAAGAGGAACTGTACAGCTATCAGAAGAAGACAATGAAGTGAGACCGCAAGAAGATTGCGTACCGGGGAGGGAGGCGGGGTTGGTCAACTGGGCCCGTAAGTTGTTTGGACCTTATTGTTTTATTTGGGGTATCAAGTTGATTGTGGAGTCTACACACTGCGAAATTTATAGTAATTTAGACTAAGAATGCATTGAGATACTGATCTGTAATTATTACCGTGATGAGAAAGTTAATGCTAGAATTATGGATATTATACTGTATGTTAATGTAAATGTATGGGTCGTTACAGTTCTTGCTAGTGTTAAATGGTGTTCTGAGTTGACGGGTTTCAACTTTGAGTGATAACCAACGTGAATCACTGAGCAAAGTCATTCTACATTGGGTTTGGTTTAATTGGGTTTTTAATGATGATTTGGAAACGAATTTTTTTTTTAACTGACAATTGACTTAAGCAAATTTTTGTTTTTGTTGTTTAAAGTTTAAAAGGGATAAATTAAAGTGTTTGGGTTTTTAACAATGATTTATGTGTAAATGTTTTGGGGAAAATGGTCTATGGAAGGAGAGCCCTGCTGGGGCCCCGTTTGGGGGGCCTTTTTGTATGATGAAGCATAGCTCCCCGTTGATCTACCATTTTTTAAAAATTTTGTTGATGTTGCTTTTCTATGATTTTTTTTAAGTTTAACTGATCTCAAAAGGAGTGGAGAGGAAAATCTCCCCCCAGCAGATCTGCCCCCACCATGCTTCCCGCAGGGATGGTGCCCGGTTTTTCCCCCAGAGGTGACGCTTTGGGATTCGGCCAAAGATTCAATCTTGGTTTCATCAACCCAAAAATTTGTTTCTCATGGTCGAGAGTCTTTAGGGGCCTTTTGGCAAACTCCAAGCAGGGTGTCATGTGCCTTTTTTCTGAGGAGTGGCTTCCTCTGGCCCCTTACCATAAAGGCCCGATTGGGGGAGTTGGGAAGATGGTTTTCCCTTTTTT
>JAGTTL010001145.1:16963-28500 GCA_036851935.1 Coregonus suidteri
CAATACCCCGCAAATTTAGCGCTATTTGGCTGTACCTCCCACCAAAAACCCCTTTATTGTTCCTTCATAGTTTTTCTCAATCTTTTCACGGGGGGAGCCAATTTTTTTTCACCCATTTTTTTTCCATGATGATCAAAACTCGTTCTCAGGGCTTTCGATCCCTCTGCAAAAGACATATGGGGCGCAAAAAAAAATCCCCAGTATGGGAATCGCAATAGTATAGAATCATGAGACTCGAAATCTGATGCTTTATATCTTAGGTGAGGTTCCTGGAAATTTCCCACCCCAAAGGGTTCTTTTTTTAAAGAGTTGACGAACGGGCCCGTAAACGGTTTCCAAGATATTTTTTACCTCTGAAAAAACCCCTTTAAATTACACCATACCACACCCCAGAAAAATTTGGGATTTTTCAACACAAACCCTCATCGTTGTGGCGGCGGACAGCTAGCCTGTATCCCTCGTCACCAGTTGAGTGAGGGGCCCAATTTTCCCTTTTTTCTTTTCTCCCAAATTTTTTGGGAAAATCCTGGGGGGTTTTTAGGACTTTCCGCCTTTAGTAGAAACCTTTAAAATTATTAAATTTGGTTTGGGAGGCCCCTAATTTTTTCTTTGCCCAATTTATTTTCTTTTGTTCGCCGAAAAAAAGGGAAAAATTTTTAAAAGGGGAAAAAAACCAAAGTTGCACTGAAGCCTTCCATGTGATGTGGGTAGTAAATTTTGATTGACGTTTGTACCCTCCTTTTTTAGTTCGTTCTTGTGACGAAAGGGCGCTAAGGGGCAAGCCAAAAAGAACCTTTGGTTTGGGTTTTAAAGGGCTCAAAAATTAAAAAAAAATAGATTTACAGGGGTCTAGGGAACGAATTTCTGGGCGTTTTTTTTCAACTGATTTGAAATCCCCCCAAAAAGGGGGGTTGGGGCCATTTGAAGCACGATTTTACCCTGATTCGCCATTTAGTGGCAGTGTGGCAGTGGCAAAAATCAGATTTATAGATTACAAACTGATAAAAAACTTTGCCGTGATAAAATTTGATTAAAAAAAAAATCCCCCTTTTCCCTTTTGGCAGTGCGTCCCCCATATCGCCCTATTGAACAGGCCGTCCCTGGAAAACACCCCTGGCGGGACAGAAAAACATTTACGAAGAAAAAGCTTAGAGGGGGACGGGAAGGTATTACCTGAGGGGGGGTTTTGGCTGTCTCTGAGAAATTTCTTAATGCAGCCTTAAAATACAGAAACAGTAAAAATTTTGGACACCCCTTTACTCATTCCAGGGTTTTTCTTTTTTTTTTTACTATTTTTTACATTGTAGAAAAATAGTAAAGCCCATCAAAATATGAAAAAAACACATATTGGGGAAACATGTAGTAACCAAAAAAATGTTAAAAAAAATCAAAAAATATTTTATATTTGAGATTCCTCAAAAAATCAAATCAAATTTAAATTTTTTTTGTACAAAAACCCTGCTTAGCAATGTTATTTCGGGTGTAGCCCAAATGTTGTGCTTTTATCTCTGACAGTTTCCTCAAAAAATCTAACCCAATTTTAAATCTAACAATTCAAAACATATAACCCCCTACACACAAAAACTAAGTAAGGAATTTTTGGAAAAAAAATTTTAAAAATAAAATAAATATAGGGGAAAAGCAAAGACAGAGCGGGGATGGATAAGATACCGTAAATATTTAGAATACAGATATAAATGAGTGAGAATGAAGATAGTAAACATTTTTAAAAAGTAAATGGGTTTTCCATTTTTTTAAAGGGCCAATGATTTCAATAGGCAGCAGCAGCTCTAATGTGCAAGGGAGGCTATTTAACCGAGGGCCTTTGGAAAAAGCGTTTTCTTTCTCTTGTCCAGTTTTGAGCCCCTGAAATGACTCACCTAATGGATGTTTAGCGGGTGAACAGGCAGTGGTGGGTGGTTGATGTCTTGTGATCTTTGCCCCCGTGACAGGGGTGAGTAGGTGTTGGGGGGCGGGTAGTTTCCCCGGAATGCTTCGCGGGCGAAACCACCCTTGGAGGGGGGGGGGGGGGCCCCGGGGTTCGGGGGGTGCATTTCCCGTATAGGCGGTGATAAAAAATACCCACGCATTCCCTTTGATGACACTTTGCACACTTTGGCATTCTCTAAACCCCAGCTTATGGGGTAGTCATTTGGAATGATTTCAATTAAAAGGGTCCCTTTGTTAAAATTTATTTGTGGAATTTTTTTCCTTTTAAATGGTTTCAGAAAATCAGTTGGTTGTGACAAGGTAGGGTGTATACAGAAAATAGCCCTTTTGGAAAAAGCAAGTCCATATTATGGCAAAAAACAGTCAAGTAAGCAAAGAGAAACAACGTCGCATTTCTTTAAGACTCCCGAAATTTTTAAGAACTTGAAAATTTCTTTAAGGGCATTGCAAAAAAAAATCAAGCGCTATTTGGAAAATTTGCTTCATGGGACCCCCACAGGAAAGGAAGACCCAGAGTTACCTCTGCGAGGGAAAGTCTTTAGAGTTACCAGCCCAAAAATTTGACCCCAAAATAAATGTTTCACAGAGTTCAAAAAACAGACACACCAACATCAAGTTCAGAGGAGTGTAAATCAGGCCTTCAGGAAAATTTGCTCCCCCCAAAAAACCATACTAAAGGACACTGTGGTTACTAAAAAAACATTTTTTGCTTTTCCCATGCTTGGATGAAAAGGGAATCCCCCGACACTGTCTCTTTTTTAAAGGGTTTATTATAAAAAAGGGTTCCAGCATCAGTTTTTGACAGACACCTGCAGATTTTGGGAAAACAGCCCGGCCCAAGTTTTAGCTATTTTTCCATTCTATTTCAAGCATGGTTTTATATCCTTGTGACGTATTATGGTTGGTTCAAAAAAAACCAATCCCAGGCCCATTAATATCCTTTTTTCCGGGAATTTAGTAAGTTTCCAGTGTTTTCCAGCACAGTAGAGAACCCCATTTCCCCACATCAGAAAAATTTTTGGGCCACGTTCCTATTTTATCTAGACTTTTTAAGAATACATTTTCCCCCCCTTCGAGCCCAAATTTAATCTAAAAACAAAAAAAATAGGATTATGACAAATAAAAAATTTTGCCTTGATATTTAACAAAAAAACCAAAATTAATGGAGATTAAACACATTTTTATATAGACACTTTTTTGTATGAGTGTAAATACATTATTAGGAGTGTAAATAAATTGTATGGAGTGTAAATAAATTGTCAGGAGTTAAAGCGAAAAAAACCCTTCGGCAGTTTTCATTCCAAATATCCATGTCAGTCAAGACGGGAAAAAATTCTTCAGGCCCCTCTGCCCTGGCGACCACCTAAGTATCCAGACAATTCACACATTTCATGAATACATTTTAAGCATGATGCAATTTGAAAATAGAAAAACCCCCAGCAAACAAAATACAATAAAAATGTCACTTTCGGGTGGTGCCCCCATCGGACCCCCCTGGGATCTCTCCGCCCTTCCTAGCCCCCCTATCCCTAAATCAACAAAATCAAAAACATCGAGGTCCCCACATTCCCCAACAAGAAAAATAATTTAAAAAATTAAACAGAAAAAATATAACATGGAATGTAGCCCAAAAAATACATTCTTTCCTTCCACCTGTTCTTCCCATCTCATCCGCTTCTTGACCCTTCAACATCCCCCTTTTTGCGGGGCCATTTCTCAGGTGTTTTACGCAAGTGAAAATGATACCACGTTGGACCTTTAACCTCCCACAGCTTTTTCCCAACTCAAAACAACCTCAAAGGTCCCTCAGGGCTTTCGTTATAATTTTCCTTTAATCCCTTCCAAAACCCCTTTGTCCCCCGGTGCACTGTACTCCTTTTTTTTTTTTTTCATCAAGCTTCCGCACCTTTTTTTTTTTTTGCCTGTCAGAAACATACGGGGACACCCTTTTTTTATAAAAATTTGGCCATAAATTAACGTATGCTTCATTTCACCCTTCCGGGAGAGCCAAGCTTGGCCCCTTTTCCGCTGTTCGCAAAAAAGGGCGTAGGACCCTTTCCCTGTGACAGTTAGGGGTGTCATACTAAAATCACGCAACACTTGAGCGACACACCTTTAATGCAAAAAGGAAGCCCGAATCCAGTTTAGCCTATGCTGGAAAATTTTGATAAGCAAATTTTTAAAGACACCGTTCTTCTTTCACAAATCCTTGATTTTGGGGTGAAAATGCCCTAGCTGCTTAATTCCCAATTTTTGCAACGTCAATTCATATTTTCCACAAATTCTTTCCCTTTGTCTGAGGATAAATTTTCGGTCGGGAAATCCCCCCCTGTTTAGCTTTTGCAAAAGAATTTAGCAACGACTGAGATTTTTCGCTGGGTTGGACAGGCCCCCCGGGCCATCGTGAAAATTGTCAACAACCCCCAAATGTCCCTTTTTCCCCATCAATGGTTTTTTAAAAAACAAAGTCGATAACCAACTCACGCTTTAGGCCCTCTGGGTGTAGGAATGTGGCCAGAAAAAACGTAAACCCCCCCGGCGAACTTTGTTTTTCAGAAAAAAAAGGTGCCCCCTGATATGACAGGAAAACTGTTCAAGCAAATATGGGCCCAACAACCAATCCTTTGTGATCTTTTTTTTAACCCCCCCCCTGCAACAGAGCAACCCCAGTGTTTCCAAATCATCAGACTAATAGGTTGGAGGCGTATATCAACCCTCATGGTTTCCCACAGAACCAGAGCATCTTTGACGGCACCTCGGTCAACCATAACGTTTGTCGATGTAGAAGCACTTCTGCATCAAATCAATCCAAGCGAAATTTTTGTTTCAAGTCCACGCATGAGTGACCAGAAAAACTTTCCCCCCAATTGCCCGTCCTGTGACGGCTTTGCAGCTCACAGCAGCTTTGTTCTTGGTAACTTTCGACAATCTGCCCTTGAGCTGCACATTTAGCATCGCTATCTCTGTAGGCTTCACAAGCGTGTAACAGTTTCATTATTGCGCATGTGTTGTATCGGGAACCATCCGTTTTTTTAAAAAACCCTCGACCTTTCCACATGTCCGAACAGTGACATACACTATTGCATATGTAAATCAGTGATATCGTCCCCGCTTTCCTTCGCTAAAAAAACTCTTCTTTTGCCCCACAAGTTCAGCAAGTTGTGCGACGGGCTGTGGTATTATTTCACCCTTTCGAGACAAACCCAGTTCCTTTTGGGCTTTGACTACGCATAGCCAGGCAAATTTGCCCCCACACGATAAAAGACCCACAGTCCAATACTCAGGTTGTTACGAATGGAAGGCTTGCAAATCGATCGAAGCCTTGAGTATTTCTTGTTCCTGGACACAATCAGTGGTTTCCCCATCCTCTGAATTTGGCAAATTCTGGGCTGGATTCACCGTAACACCTCTAGGGGAAAATTTCCCTGCTTAAGAGCCTGTGTCTCGAGCCTAGGCATAGTCATGTATATTCCCAAAGTTCAGAAGTTTCTGAGAATGATGGGAAAGAATTTATGGGTAACCCTTTGTAAGGATGATGCTTTTTAACATTGAAATACTCCCACCTTTCCCCCTGTAGACATGGTAGTCCATTTTTACTTCTGAAAGGCAGTAGAGTAGTGGGAAAATAGGCGAGGATTGTCCCGGGCCGTGGTACAAAAAACTGACATGCATTTTTTGCCCCATAGAAGTAGACACATTAGCAGAAATTTTTTAGAGTATTTGGTAATGTGAGGGGGTGCCTCTGAAACCCTTTTTGATCGTTTCAAAGCCAAAAGGCCCTTTCCTGTGTCGGGAAGTTTGCTATGGAGTGCCCATTTCCAGATCCTTTCCATAGCCCCCAAAGGTCCTGTCAAACTAGCATAGCTTAAACCCAAGTGAAGAATATCAGCAATCCCAAGAAATGTACACTCTCTGACAGTTTAGGTTCGGGGGCCTTACGAAAAGTTCCCAATTTGACTACCCAAAATGCTTGTTTTCCGGGTTTTTGCTGACCCAAATAGAAAACCCTTCCCCTGGCAATTTTGCAACTTTTTCTTGAAACCTTAGCCCTTTTCTGCAATACCTGTAGCAGTTTAATTGTAGTCTCATATGACATGTTTCCCTATCCTGTGAGCACGATAATTTATTATCATCTTACCATACTGAATGGACAAGTGCTTTGCACATATGATTCATCCCTACCAGATTTCCTTCAATATTATGAAGATGTGCGGGGCTGTGCGATAAACCCTGTGGGTAAACGATTTGTACTCATAGAAACTGTCCCTTATATGTGAACACAAATAAAACTCTGACTCCTCTATACACTAAGTGGACCACTAAAAAAAATGCACCACATAAAGTTCTAACACCGTAATAATGTGTAGCATCAGTGAGGAATTTGGGCTAACAAGTATGCGGGTCTGGCACTTCAGATGGAAAGTCAGTTACTACTTCATTCACTGCTCTCAAGTCATGAACCACACGGATAAGTTCCATCTGGTTTTTTCACAGGTAAAAACAAAGGTGTGTTACTCTGAGGATTTTTTGTTGTCCTTAAAACAGTTGCTTTTCGAAATTACTCAAATTTGTGGTTCGATCCCTTGGATTGCTTCATCTTGCAATTGGAATACTGATTCCTTCAAGGACGGCACTGACTCCTGGTCGAAGTTCAAACTGTCCACCGGTTGGGCTGATTTCACAAGGGCCAATATTCGGTACTGTGTTGATACCACAGAAATTCTGGGAACTTAGTTGCAACATCCTCCTCTTTTCATAGGGGTCTCTTGAAATCCATCTTCCACGCTGCAAATAGATTCGTTTGTTATCCGTACAGCTTGTGGGCTCTCATTGTCCTGGAGACGAAATCATGATTTTGAGAAAGAAATCGATCGAATTTCAGTCCTCCAGAATCGCCAAATTCTCTTTCATCGGTATGAAAACAGCTTTCTCTGCTTCTGTCATTCAATTTCTTCCTATTTGCTTCTGCCTTTTTTTCCAAATTTTTTTAGCCCCTTCAGGGACAACCAACAAGGTCCCCCCCCCCCCCAAAAACCATGTGGCACACTCTCTTCAATATCAAATTATTTATCCAGAAATCGTCTGTGTTTATCTTCATAGCTGCTCCTTGTTCGTTCCTAAAATATGACAACATGAGGTAAGGTTGAACTTTCTTTGGTTGACGACTCAGCCATTCCTCTGAAGTCCGATTGGGTCGCATTCCTTGAAAATACTTGAGAGTACAATGAGATGTGAATCTTCCGGAACGCTCGCATCTGGCATGTTTGTCACAATGACTTTCTCCATATAATTTATCCTGCCTTCAAAAAAATCTTCACTGAGATTTCCAATCCAGGAATACTGAAGAAGAATCCATCTCAGTTGGTCATCGAACAATTGTGTAAAAACATTTTCCTTGGCATCTCTACCAGGACAGCCGTACTGGTGTCCATTTTATTGTACAGTTCAAACTTACACAATGCATCTCTTCCCAACAATGCAATAGGGTGTCATGTTTCTGATACTAGTATGGGTATTGTAATTTTCTGATATTTTCCTAGCAGAGGCTTCAATTGGGTCCGTAAAGAGGAATCAGCTGTTTCACTCCCTCAAATCCGATTGTCCTAATTAGTTGATTTGGACATGAGGGAGGATGTGTAGCTGCATTCTTCAGCCCGAACACAAGTAAAAGCAGCTCTCGCTATCCGCCATCACTTTCCACTGGTCGTTTTTGTTTACTTTACCTTTAATTGTTGGATCTTTTTTCCGGTCCTGATGCTACCAGCTGGACACCCCCCTTTCGGATCTTCTGGGCAACCTCTAGAATCCTTGACTACCGGGGCCCCCTATACGGGGTTCCACCGGTCCTCCCAGATGATCTTGACTGGCTCCTGTATCTTCCTCTGAAATTCCCTCTGGTGTTACCTTCTGGCCCATTACACTCACGGGCCTAACAAAATGACCAAACCTGTCCACACAATTATAACACACTTCTGAAGATTGCAACGAAAAGAAGTTGTGGCTTGAATCTTCCTCCTCTCCCTCTTCCGGAACCTTCTCGTTCCTCTTCCTCTCAATTCTGTCTCTGTCCAGAAACTGGCTGTGGATATGACAAACAACTGGTACCGCTATTGGTGTCTCGGTAACAATTGTGGTTTGGGAACTGGTTTGGATTGAAGCTGTGGTGGCAGTGATTGTTCGATTTGGTTTTACCCCTGGTTCTGCATAACCAGAGCTTGTTTTTTTCTCCTTCTTATTCTTCCAACCAGTTGTATTTGATTGAGTTTTCTGAGATTTTCTTGGTCCTGTTCTGCTGGTTGTGTTCCCTTTTTCCGGGTACAGATCCACTTGATGGTGCTATATGATCTGTGATAGACGCCTTTTGTTAATGCTTCCAAGTCTCAACCAACTTCTGCCAGTTTGCTTCTTACCGGTAAGGGGCAGTCCCAATCTGTAGTTTGACTCTCAAGATTGACTGCCTCAATTTGACTCACATCTGGATCATTTTCCGTTTATATTTCTCCACACTTGCATGAACTCTTGACACGTAGGCTCTCGGATTTTCTTGTTGTCCTAGTGGAGTCAATCAGAATGTTGTCCAGGATGCACATTTGGTTGGAAAAGATATCTTTCAGTTGCTCTCCACAGCCGATTCCTGCTTGCTAGTCCAACAAATTAGGATCATTCACAGCAGTTCCCACGTATCTGATGAAGTACAGCTCTATCTGAAAAATTTCTTTCCATGGATCTGTGAATCCCAAGGAGATTAGCCAAACGTCTCTTAATGTCTCACTATGGCAGACGTGTGTCCACCGTAATTTCTTCCCACTTGGAAATCAAGGGATATGCTCCATCTTGAAGAGTAGGCAGCTTCTCAAGTATATCTGAACATATCGGTATTCGGCAATGGCTTATATTCTAGGTTTTGTCCTCGACATGATCACCGGCATAATTTGATTTTTTTAATAGTGCCATTTTCCTTGGCCTCAAGGGTATATCTCTTTCTCAGGATTCTTGGAGTTCTTTTCTCCAGCAAGATTCTTGAGTCGGTCTTACAGTTCTTGACTTCTTCTAAAATCATTGGCCTTATACAGGTATGATACGGCATCGGTCTAGATCTCTTTCCGATTTCTTCTGTGTTAGTCATTGGAGGATAAAATCCTCTTGAATATGAAAGCACACTTTAGGTCTCCAAATTTTCATCGGCTGTCTCCATCTTCATTTTCACCAGGGCTTGAATCGTCTTTGTATCTTCTTCTTCCAACTTCCATCACCCCTTCTTTCCGCTCTGGCCAACCTCTGTCTGATGACAGGGTCATATCAACCCATGACATCTCTTCTGAATCACTCTGATCATCCTCATCATCATCGTCATCATCTTCATAGGTTCCATCCTCCTTGATTTTCTCACTCTACCCTTAGTCTCCAGACGTCTCGGTTTGTCTTCCTGCCCTTTGGAGTTTGGATTCATCTTTATGGTCGTTTTCTGGCTTGGCCCCCTCTCTATTATTCGTTCATCCCTCATCTCGGATGAAATAATCACTTCCTGAATTGTCACCGGAAGCTGAGGGATAACACGTCCTTAAAACTGGCTTCTGTCTCACTAAAGGTGGGGGTGTGTTTTTTTTGCTGAATCCATTATATGAGAAAAGGTTGTAGTGACTTCTGCAATCAGTTTTTCTGGTCCACATTCACATCTTTGCCATTTTTTCTGCCACCTTGGTCTTCTCCTATCCTTTGTGTCTTTTATCAGGTTTTTTCTTAATTATTCAAAAAGCTTACGAACACCCAGCTCTCTTTGTCTTTTTTCTTTACGAAGTTTTCCCTTCTTCCTATTCTTATGATCTGGTCTTATACGTGGATCCAAGCACTTGGCATTATCTTGATGACGTATGGATTAAGTGTGCCCCTCCAATGGCCATGGTTGTTCAAATGTCAGGCCAACGTTTATTCCATTTTTCAGATTAATTTTGCTATACCATAAACTATTGGATTACTATTCTGTATTACATGACAGTGGCAGTAATTGCTTATTTGTAGTTTTTGTGATGTCCTTTTTCCCCATTGTAATGCACTTGTTATGTGTTACCCTCAGTTTCCCCTTTTTTTTTTTTTTTTTTTTACTTTTTTGGTTGATTTAAAAAATAAATTAATCAATTAATCCATATCAATCAATTAACCAATTCAAAATCAATACATCAAAATCAAACCAAATTCAATCAATCAATCAATCAATACAATGAAATTCAATCAATCAATGAAATCAAAATCAATCAGTCAATCAATTACTAATGAAAATCAATCAATCAATTAATCCAACCAATGAATCTAACTAAAATCAATCACTAAATAAATGAAATTAAGCAATAAACAAAATCAAATCATTAAATCAATCAAACTAACTTAATCAAATCAATTAATCAAATTCACACTAATCCAATCAAGTCCAATCAATCAATCCACTAATCAAATCAATCAATCAACTAATCAAATCAATCAATCAAATAATGCAATCAAATTCAATCAAACGGAATTCCAAATCAATCAATTCATCCCGATCCATCAAACAAATTTAGCCAATCAATCAATGTATCAATTAAACAAGCAACAATAAATTAACCAAAATCAATCAATCAATCAATTAATCAAATCAATCAATGGAATTCAACCATTAATCAAAATCAATCATTGAATTACTAAATCAAATCAAATCAATCAATTACCCCAATTATTCTGGTGAATTGTATTTTACCATATTATTGATGTGTGCAATCTTACACATCCTATGAGGAAGAGTAAAGGAAAGTAGTCAACTCCAGAGCAAATTTCAAAAATAAAATACCTGCTACCCGCAGCACTTACCAAATTGCTTAAATAAGCAATAATTTACCTTAATTTTACAGAATAATTTTCAATGCTGGAATTCCAACACAACTCTAATCAAAACAAGGCATTGACAAAAACTGTAATGTGCAATTATCAATTACATAAATTCATCCAGTCTGTTGCCCAAGCTCTTGCGAAATGGTCACAACACGAAATATATCTATGTAAACACAAAATGTAGTCAATTATATCCTGTGAGGGAAAAGTAGATTTGTGATAATAACAGCAATGGGACTTAATTTGGGAACTGGGTTGCCGTCTCTGATTGTCATGTTGATGTCAGACCCCCCTTCTCTCTCTCTCTATCTCTGGTCTCCTCCTTCTCGTCTCTCGTATGGACACAAGGACAAAAGGAACAAAGAAGAGGTGTAGTTATTACTTTTTCCACATATCACCTCTCAGGAAATAAGCAAAACAGGCTTAACTCAGGAATATTATAAATAGCCTCAATCACATTGTATTTTACTTCATTTATTTTAATATTATTATTATTTTTAATCCGTCAATATATCTCTCATTCACCAAACTAAACCGATTATCAACCAAAACAGTAGTTTTACAGTTCAAGCAATAGTTAAGTCAAGAGAAGATTTTCACTTGTGTGCAAACTTCCCCCTCGCGTTTCTTTTTGGCCTGCACATGAAGTGGGACTCTCCCAATCAGTTTTCAGTGCAGGCGTAAAAGTCATAAATCCTACGCCTACGTTGCGCAGTTCAGTCACC
>JAGTTL010001146.1:0-16372 GCA_036851935.1 Coregonus suidteri
TTTTATGAATGTGGGTAGAGCTAACTACTGATAGATAATAACGGGAGTGCAGCAGGTAAAGAGGGGGTGGTGGGGGGAAACAGTGCAAATAGTCCAGGTTATCCATTTTGATTAGCTGTTCAGAGTTCTTATGGCTTTGGGGGTTAAAAGCTGTTTAAGAAAAAAGGCCCCCCCCTTTGAGACCCTAGACTTGGCGCTCCAAGGAACGTCTTGCCCAAGAGGTATCAGAGGAGAACAGTCGATGACTAAGGGGTGCTGGAGACTTTGACATCCTCTGACACTGCCTTTTTGGTATAGAGGTCCTGGATTACAGGAAAGCTTTGGCCCCAGTGATGTACTGGGCCGTTATGCACTTCCCCTCTTTAATTGCCTTGGCGTTCGGAAGGCCGAGGAGTTTTGCCATACCAGGACGTGAGCAATCCAGTCAGGATGGTCTCGATTATGAAGCTGGTAGAAATTGTTTTGAGGATCCTGAGGACCCATGCCCAATCCCTTTTACATTCTCCTGAGGGGGAATAGGGCTTTGTCGTGCAACTCTTCATGACTGGTCTTTGGTGTGTTTTGGACCATGATAGTTTTTTTTTGTGATCAGTGGACACCAAGGAACTTGAAGCTCTCAACCTGCTCCACTACAGACCCGTCGATGAAAATGGGGGCATGCTCGTTTTCTTTTTTTCCTGTAGTCCACAATCATCTCTCTTTGTCTTTGATCAACGTTTTAGGAAGAGGTTTGTTATCCTGGCACCACATGGCCAGGTCTCTGACATCTCTCCCTATTATTAGACGTTTCATCGTTGTCGGTGATCAGCCCTACCACTGTTGTGTCATCGGCCAGCTTAATGATGGTGGTGGAGTTGTGCCCCTGGTCCATGCCAGTCATGGTGGACCAGTGAGTACAGGAGGTGACTGAGACGCAACCCTGAGGGTCCCCCGTGTTGAGGATCAACGTGGAAGAATGTGTTTTGTTTTTATCTACCCTTTATCCACCTGGGGGCGCCGTCAGGAAGTCCAGGATCCAAGTTGCAGAGGGAGGTTTTTTAGTCCCAGGTTCCTTAGCTTAGTGATGAAGCTTTTGAGGGCACTGTTGTGTGTTGAACAACTGAGATGTAGTCCAATGAATAGCATTCTCAACGTAGGTGTTCCTTTTTTTTTTTGTCAGGTGGGATAGGGCATTGTGGAGAATGCAAGAGAGATATGGCATCATCTGTGGATCTTGTTTGGTGCGGTATGCAAATTGGAGTGGGTCTAGGGTTTTCTGGAATAAAGGGGTGTTGCTGTGAGCCATGACAGCCTTTCAAAGCACTTCATGGCTCAGATGTGAGTGCCTACTGTGTCCGACAGTGGTTTTGGCAGGTTACCTTACTGATTCTTACGCACATTTCCCTATGGCGGGGGATGCTTGAAAACCATGGGTGGGTATTACAGACTCAGTCAAGGAAAGGTTTGAAAATGTTCAGGTGAAGACACTTGGCCAGGTTGGTCAGCCGCATGCCTCGTAGTATCACTGTCCTGGTAATCCCGTCTGGCCCTGCGTCCTTGTGCTGGTTTTTGACCATGTTTAAAGGTCTTTTACTCACAATCGGCTATGTAGAGCGTGATCCACAGTCCGGTCCGGAACAGCTGGTGCTCTCATGCATGCCTTCAGTGTGCTTTGCCTCAAAGCGAAGCAATAGCAAGTTATTTAGCTCGTCTGGAAGGCTGGTGTTCACTGTGCAGCTCCGCCGGCTGTGCTTCCTTTGTAGTCTGTAATAGTTTTCAAGCCCTGCCACATCCGACGAGCGTCGGAGCCGTGTAGTACGATTTCAAATCTTAGCCTTTATTGAAACGCTTTGCTGTTTGATGGGTTCTTCGGAGGGCATAGCGGGATTTAATCTATAAGCTCCGGGTTAGAAGTCCTGCTGGCCAATATAATGTAATATAATGACTAACCTGGTAGGTACATAGAAGAAATGAGAGTTGGGAGGTAACTGAAAACGAGATGCCAGTTGTTTTGAAAATTATAGTAGTTCACATTCTCTATACAGATGACGAAATGTTTTAATTCCTTTGTTCGACACAAGAAAATATACTATCATCTCTCAGGTTTTTTGGGTAAAGATGGGGTTTATTTATAGAAGGGTTGGGGGGGGTGGGGGTCATTTCCACAGAAATGACGAAACCTATGAAGGGATAGGGTTTGAAAAAAGGGACCAGAATGTTGGTAATATATTCATCTTTTGACCACAATGACACGCTCCAACAAGAGAAATGGAGTCAATCCCACCCATCTATCCATTCTTTCCCCAACCTTTTTGAGAAGGTGGAGTATAGTAAGTGTTAGGTCCATTTGGTACTTCTTCATTCATTTCAGATGGGAATTTGCACTCCAGATATGTCCATTTTCTGGATGGTCTCCATGAAAACGGCCTAAGATTGGGTTTCTGCATAGCTGCCCTGTTAAAAGGCATAATTATAGTCTTTGATAGGTTTAGTTTTATATACGGAGAAAAAAAAAACCAGGGGAAAAAATGGGGGGGGAGGGAAAGGGATTAAAGGGGCCCATAAATTCTTTTCAGGACGTCAACTAATGCTCGGAGTGAAAATTTCTGATTAGTTAAGGTAAAGCAACATGTCCATCCGCATATGGAGAGGTACCTGATGTTGGCGCCCGAACTATAGGGACAACATGGATAGGATGGATGGCTGAAGAATCTAGAATCTTCTGCCAGCAGGCTCTAATAGGACCACCATGGAGTGGATGGATGAGATTCTAGAAGCTTCTGCCAGTGGCTCTATATGAACAGCATTGCGGATGGGATGGATGGATGAGATCTAGAACTTCTGCCGTGGCTCTATAGGAAACACCATGATGGATGGGTTAGATCTATAAGGGCTCCTGCAGTTGCTCTATAGGCACAGCATGGATTGGAAATGGATGAGATCTAGACAGCTTTCTGCCAGTGGCTCTGTAGGAACACCATGGGATGGCTTGATGAGATCTAGAAGCTTCTGCCATTGGCCTCTATAGGAACCCCATGGGATGGATGGCTTGGATGAGATCTAGAAGCCCTTCCTGCCAGTGGGCTCTATAAGAACACCATGATTTGATGGATGAGATTCTAGAAGCTTCTGCCAGTGTCTCTATAGGAACACCATGGGTTGGATGGATGAGATCCTAGAAGCTTCTGCCAGTGGCTCTATAGGAAGCGCCAGTGGATGGATTGATGTATTGAGATCTAGGATTAGTTTCTGCCAGTGGCCTCTAATAGGAACACCATGGTATGGATGGATGAGATCTAGAAGCTTTTCTGCCAGCTGGGCCTCTATCAGGCAACCAATGGATGGATGGATGGACATCTAGAAAGCTTCTGCCAGGTGGCTCTATATGATCACCATGGAACTGGATGGATGAAATCTAGAAAGCTTCTCGCCAGTGGCTCTATAAGGAACCACCCATGGATGGATGGATGAGAATATAATATAAATATAATAATATACTATGCCATTTTATGCAGACGCTTTTATCCCAAATCACTTACAGGCATGCTGCATGGCAACATTTTTGTGTATGGGTGGTCCCGGTGATCGAAAACATCACTAACTTGGCCGTTACAGAGCGTCCGTGCTTTCTACCAGCCTGACTACAGAGGACCAACAGATCTAGAAAGCTTCTGCCAGTGGCTCTATAGGAACATCATGGATGGCATGGATTAGATTCCTAGAAGCCTTCTGCCCAGTGGTCTATAGTAACATCATGGATGGATGGATGGATGAGATCTATTATCTTCTGCCAGTGGCTCTATAGGAACACCCATCGGATGGATGGCGTGAGATCTAAAAAGCTGCTGCCAGTTGGCTTCTATAGGAAACCACCATGGATTCTTTGATGGATGAGATCTTAGAAGCTTCTGCAAGTGGCTCTTATAGGAACACCATGGATGTGATGATGAGATCTAGAAGCTTCTGCCAGTGGCTCTATATGAACAGCATGGATGGATGGATTGAGATCTCGAAGCCTTCTGCCAGTGGCTCTATATAAACACCATGGATAATGGGATGAGATCTAGCAGCTTCCTTCCAGTGGCTCGATAGGAATACACCCATGGATGGATGGCGATGAGACTCTAGAAGCTTCTGCCAGTGGCTCTATTAGGAAACACATGGATGGCTGGATGAGGATCTAGAAAGCTTCTGCCAATGTCTCTATAGGGAAACAGCATGGATGGGATGGATGAGAAATCATAGAAGCTCTGCCAGTGGCTCTATAGGAACCAGCATGGATGTATGGATGAGATATAGAAGCTTCTGCCATGGCTCTATAGAAACAGCATGGATGGATGGATGAGATCTGAGAGCTTCTGCCAGTGGCTCATATAGGAACACATGATGGATGGATGAGATCTAAGAAGCTTCTGCCATTGGCTCCTATAGGAACCCCCATTGCTGGATGGAATTGGATGAGATCTACAAGCTTCTGCCCAGTGGCCTCTATAGGAACACCATGGAATTTGGATGGATGAGATTTCTTAGAAGCTCTGCCAGTGGCTTCTATAGGACCCCAAGGATGGATGGATGGATAGAGATCTCGAAGCCTTTCTGCCAGTGGCTCTATAGGAGACAAAAACCCCAAATGGATGGATGGATGAGATCTAGACGCTTTCTGCCAGTGGCTCTATAGGAGCACCATGGATTGATGGATGAATCTAGAAGCCCTCTGCCAGTGGCTCTATATGAAAACAGCATGGGATGGCTGATGAGATTCTAGAAGCTTCTGCCATGGGCTCTAAGCGAACAACATGGTGGATGGATGGAGATCTAGAAGCTTCTGCCAGTGGCCTCTATAGGAACAACATGGATGGATTGGATGAGATCCTAGGAGCTTCTGCAGGGACTCTATAGGAACAGCATGGAGGGATGGGATGGATGAGATCTTATAAGCCTTTCTGCCAGTGGCTCCTTATAGGAACACAATGGATGGATGGATGAGAATCTAGAAGCTTTCTGCCAGGTGGATCTATAGGAAACACAATGGATGGATTGATGAGATCTAGAAGCTTCTGCGGTGGCTCCTATTAGAACACCATGGATGGATGAGATGAGAAATCTAGAAAGCTTCCCTGCCAGTGGCTCTATAGGAACAGCATGTGATGGTATGGATGAGATCATAGAAGCTTTCTGCCAGTGGGCTCTATTAGGAAATTACCAGGGATGGATGGATGGAGAATCCTAGCAGCTTTCGCCATGCTCCTATATAGGAACAGCAATCGGGGATGGATGGTGATTAGATCTAGAAGAAAACTTCTGCCAGTGGCTCTATAGCCAAAGAGGACAGGAGAGGACTAGCGGGGCAACCCTTTCTTGTGCCACGTGCTCGGAGAAACTGGGAGGAAACATTTCCATTGGTCAGGATCTTAGCTACCTGATATTTGTACAGTAATCTAATAAGACATTCCATACATCGGTTCCAAGTTATTCATCCATGTGAACTTCTAATGAAGCCAACACTTACAGGTTCTGTGGTCATTCTCTACATAATGCATCATATTAAATAATCAGAGTGGTCAGGCGTTTCAGTCAGGTGTGTCCTTATCTACATAATGCCTCATATAAATTAATCAGAGTGCTCAGAGTCAGTCAGGTGTGTCCTCCTGAAGAAGAGATACAGCCAACCTTATGCTTGCTTTAGCTCCTTCAGAATCTTGTGTTTGTGCTTGACTGGGGCCATTTTATGTACCCTAATGTTAAAGTGTCATAAATTGTATAAGTTATTAGGTTGTTGAGATCTTTTAAATTACCAAGGAAAGGGAGGGTGAAGAAGGATAGAAACCTAAATGAAAATGATGAAAGTATAAAATAGGTAACCATTCTGGTGAGCTTAATACCCTGACCCTACCACAAACCCACCAACCCCCTCCAGCAACTGAGGAGTTAATAAACCATACCCCTTAAGACGCTAGTCTTTAAGCTAGATTGACCTGCTATGGCATAGCAATCGCCCCACAAGATGTTCATTTCTAGAATATATATGGATATGGGCATTTAGAGTGCATTGAGCTGTTTTCCTGTAACATTTGGACTACTAATTGGTTTTAGTACTAGTCACCAAAATACGATTTGAACTCAAAGAGACAAAACATCGGCAACAATAATGACTGGACTATTTAGCCCCACTTGGAGCCATGTCTCAACAACAACAACAACACACAACAGAGATGGCATTCATGATCACTCAACAGCTCCATACCCGCACACACAAACGGTCAACCAATTCGCATATCACTTATAAGATAGAGACCAATTATTTTAACCATTCACCAGACTCCTGGAGTTCAACCTCCCAACCCCCCATATTATATATATGTTATACACACATGTACACACCACACACAACTGTCCAGCTATCAGCTAGCTGGCAATTAGGTGTCCAGCCAGTGAGTAGCTTCTCCCTGCCTCTGTATCCACTAACTCCGAGCATACATCGTCTAACAATAAACAAGCAAGCCAGTTAGGCTTGGAAAACCCATTCAAAAGCCACATCACTATTTAACCAAAACCAGGCTGGCCTCTATGGGTAAAATAAAAAGTATCCAGAAAGAAAATGTAACTACCTGGCGTAGTGTGGCTGGTAGCGTATAGTAACACCCCTGGTTAAACTTAGCGAGCTTGCTAAATAGACTGCAGTCAACATTAGCTATGATACAACTGTAACCTGGCCTGTCATTTATTGGACACTAGCAATCTAGCCAGCCCGCCAGCCGATCATATGAGTCATTTGGGTTTGTCATACTCATGTTCTAAACAGTTTCACTATTCCACTGTACTCCATTTTCAAAACGACAGTTCCTCCTGACTGTAGTCGAACGTAACAAGTCAGCGAGTTCTTTCCTCATGTGATGTTTCAGCCGTCTTTCACAGAGTCAAATGTGGCGCTCACCAGTCCTTGGTTTCCATCCACAAAGTCTTCGGGTAGACAGCAGGCAGTCTATGGCGAGCCATCCTGCCCGCAGAATCCTCTTCATTGGGGAGAAAAGCCATCCTGCCTCTTGTGTAGTATGGGAGAAAAAGATCCGGAAAGATCATGATTCTGGCAATCTCCCGTACTTGAGCTTCTCGCCTTTGCTCGGGCAGCAATAGAGGTGTGGACAGTGTCCTGTTACCGTAGAAATTGTAATGACAAAATTCCCCTGGATGCAACCTGGGCCAGGCAGCCCGCCTCCGTTCGGGTGCGATGGACGCTCTCCCATTTCCAGTGGGTGCGCGGGATGGTGGGTAGGTCCAGAATTTTGGTAGAATCCATTCCGTTAGAAAGGAGATGGCGTCTCGTCCCTCCACGGCCTCCGGGAAACCTTGCAATCTCAAATCAAGCACTGTTGTAAAATTTTTCGTAAGAATCTATTTTCTTGAGTTTAGAGATGGCATCTTCCAAATTATTGTGCTTTTTTTCGATCCACTTACCCAGGCGGACTTCCAGGATGGCGCCGCCTGGTGGTCAAGCATGGTAAATTTTTTGTAACTTTGTCAACTCGTTTTCACCTTTGTGACTTTTCTGGTCTTCGTGGGAGTTATCGACCAGCACATCATTTTTGCTGAGGCGTTCAGAAAGTTGTCTCTTGATTTTTAGTTTTATTTAACCTTTGTCCATCACCATTCTGACCATCGCTGGTTGCTTCTTCTGAGCTAGGCATCCGCGAGGGCCAAGAAGGGCTGTGAGCAACTAGCGGTTTCTGGTGGGCTGGGTGGGTGGGCATTGCACTTGTGACAACAAGCTTGGACCCCCATTGTGGCCCCTCTACAATGTCGGATGTCCTTAAATAATTATCACAGAATACATTTTTTGCGATCAGGTATATTTTCTTTGTTACATCAGTATTGAGACAGTGGCAAAGCGGAACACTAAAGTTAAACCCAAAACACATTTTCAGTGGATTCGAGAGTCCCCCTCCCCCCCTTTTAGGCGGAACACAAACATTATCGTGACCACGTGGATCTGCAAGTTTTTTTTTTCGATTCAGAAGGTGAAAGAAATTTTGCGCGACTGTAATCGTTCAAGCAAGAAGAAGGGACATAAAGAAAGAAGTGAGCAAACTGTTTGAATATGTTGTATTTGTATCAATCGTTCACTATTTAAATGCAGTACATAAGTGTAACGTTTTAGATCAGCACTCCCCCTCAAACCAAAACAAACACAAATAACAAAATGTTAACCTGTCCGTTTGTTACTTTCTTTGTGAATTAATGAATGAATTGGCTTGAATCCTGGGCCTATGGTATTCGTTTGCATGTTTTTGGTTTTAGTTTTTGTAGCCTAATTCTAACATGTGAGGTAGTCAGCATCGAAAATGTATGGCTAATATGAAAGAAGGATAACAATTAATTTGAATCAAAACGCATTGTTGCTGAGTGCTTTTACTCACACCACACTCAGATAAAACGCATTTTAACGTCAAAAGGTTAGTACAATGAAAGCCTAGCTAACTAGCGCGTCAGTTATTTTCAGTAAATGAATAGATAAGCTTGGTCCCCCATTGCTTTTGCTCTATAGTTTTTCACAAACATTAAAGAGAAAAAAGGACTTCATGTTTACTTCCAAAGAAAAGACAAGGCAGAAAGTCAGACCGAGCCAGAGGGTTCAGGTGTTGAGAGGCAGCAAGAGAGAGCATAGAGGAGACAGCAGGAAGACCATTGGAGAGACTGAGAGTGAATGTCAGCCAATCCCGGGAGGAAGCCCACCGGTGCAGCCAGTGATGAACATGGACCCAAGCCCTCCTGATGGTGGACAGAGGAGGAGCTTCAGGCGGCCTCGTACCAACATCCACCCCTGCCTTCAATAATAAAACAAATCAGACTCTGTGTTTGTTACGGACTGTCTCAGAGACTGGATTGAATTTCAAAATTTGGGGTTTAACAACTGGAAGAACGGCAGCTTACAAAGATGGGGGGATTTTTGCATTCATGCAAGGTTCTGAGTTGGCAAAAACAACGCAACGATTACCGTGGAGAGTCTATCAGAAAGCTGTAACAAAGTAATGGCAAACATGGTAAAAATTGCCCTAGACCAAGGAAACACACACAAACAGGTTCAAGAAAATGGGGACTATATTAAAACAATAGGAGAAAGTACTACTACTTACAGCCACACCACAAACATTGCACAAAGAGGACACGATTGAGTCTGCAGAGTCTGATATAAAGGGAACTTCATGGCAATCATAGAAAACATAGCTAAGCATCACACACACCTGTGGAAAAAAAAGGTTGACTCCTCCATTCATAATGACAAAATACACCAAGCAAAGGGATCAGGAATTGGAGGTTCTGAGTTGTTTGGCAGTACTGACGTTCCCAACAGAAATGATAGGAGAGAGTGAAAGACAGTTGAGGTCTTTCAGCATTAATGGCAAGACGGAAAACTAAAGAATGGTAAAACAAAAGGAATCAGATATCTCCAGTACTCAGGTACTATTTTCATTGGATCGTCCATGAGAGCTGTCTCCACTTTTGAATCGGGCTGATCCACGAGATTGCAGCAGGGCCTTACTGACTAAATCATACACATATTAGAAAAGTCCAAGGTCCTTGAATACAAAAACAAACCTAGTTGGCCAAGGCATATGCCGGTGCTTTTCAGTTATTATTGGCAGCTTTCCAGGCGTTCCAGGCAACGCATTAAATAACAAGCAAAGCCTTTTAACTCCACTGCAGTGCACACTGTATCTAAGCGTAGTTTTTAGTGGATACAGTCAAGCTGTCCCTGAGGTAGGACAGTTAGTTCTCCTGACTAGGATAATACTGTATGTCTTTCACATCTGGGGTCATAACATGTGCATCAAAAATGGCTTTAGCGTACAAGAGAGGATGTTACCCAGGTTGCACTAGAGAGCTTCAGAGACTACGTGACACTCCGCTGGGCCATGTCGATATTTGGCTTCTACATTACTAGTATGGATAGATTGCCTGCCGTTTAAGACGAAGTCCTGGCAGACATAGTCCACGACCACAACGGTGACAGATCTGTTTTTTAGGCACGAGGTAATGCTTTGCAACAGATAGATTTACAATTCATTGTGTTCCTTGTTCAACTCCATTAAACGTTTGTGGAGAAGCAACATTTCTATCAGAGATGCTACAGTCTTCATCACTTGACCTGTCCAAAGGCTGTTGATTTACTTGAAGACCTTAGTTTCAAACTTTGAATGACTACCAGGGATGAGGTCATTTTTCTGATGACCTATGGAATGAAGTGTTTAAACACATCTGAGCAATGTGATACTGCAAGTACAGCCCCCTGCAAAACATTGCCTTGGGAGAGGTTGTGGCACATTTCATGGGCGGGATCCTAGGTAACCCATGTTGTCCCATGGGAAAAAGGCCAGTGGTCCTTGACCATTAGACCTATGAGGTAATGCCCTCTTGACCTGAGGGTGGACCACGTGATTTTTGAAGTTTTGGGGGGGAAAAAAAAAAGGCAGTGACTACCTCATTATCAGATTCATGAGACAGACTCATGTTTTCCTACACTACATGGGATAGTGTAAAAAGGAACTTTGGCCTAGGCAGCCCATGCTAGAAGTGTTTAGGAGGTTGGGAAGTTTAGAGAATTAGTCAAGTAACTGAAAGGTCACTGTTTTGAGCTCCTGAGCCAGACAACAAAACGTGGGATGTTGATCTGAAACTGGGAAGATCTGTGACCAACCCCTTTCAGGAAAGACAAATTCCCTTTGTTCCCCTGTAACATGGTATGTAATAACGATTGTACTGTTACTGTTGCGTGCTGCACTTTATTGAACAGAACCTGACGAGTCCAGCTATGTCAGGGGATAGGGGTGGGGGCGGTTGGGGGTGATAGCAGCAGTGGGGGATGGGTAGCTAGTCCTTGATTGGCTGTAGACCCTGGAGCCACAACTGCCAAGGAGAAATGAAATTGAGCATAATAGAATTATGAAAATATGATGCTGAATCAAATTGTGTTTACATATGTTTTAGAAGACTCACACTTACCCTAAGCCCCTGTTTCGTTCCACTTTTTCCATGATTCTGGATATCATTGCCGACCCTCAACCTGTTGTTTTAACATGTGCCTCTAGTGCCATCAGACTATAATGCAGAATGCCAATCGGAGTCAGAGTGAGAATATCTTCTCACCGCATCTCCCCTGCCCAAGCTCCATCTCCAGGCATGTTGGCACAAACTTCAATTTTATTTTGTCCGGCTTGTGGTGAAACAAGGCATTGACAGCACCATCCATGTCACCTCCTGTCACGGAGGGTCCCTGCGTCTTACGTTGAAATGCCGTTGTCTCTGAAAAGAGGAAAGGACATAGAAGTTTTCTTCTCCTTAGTTTTTGTCTTTTGTCCTCGGACAAAGGCTTACATTGTCCAGAGTTTGTACTTACTTTACTAATTGAACTTGTAAGAAACGGTACAACTATATACAACATGTCCAATTGTGAAATGATTGATCTTAGGACCCCATCTCGTGTGAAACTGATAATTGGGTTAATCCTCACCATGGTGGTGATTTCTCTACCTTTGATGACGTCTACTTTGAGGTTTCTGGCCCTGGGGAAGGGTTGCCCTCTGAACAGTTGGTCCATCACTAAGTTGCTTTCTCCTCTGCCCACGCCAGTGTCCTCACTCCAGGAAAAGGTCTGAAAGACCTCTTTCCTCCACCGGTTTGGGACAAGGTACAATCTTTTTTCTGCACTAACTCCCTTTTCCTCTGAAAGTACATAGAAAATCACACAAAACCTATGATCCATACATTGTAGATTAGAGTGGTATTGTATTTCATATCAATAAATTATAATCTCAAGTCTAAAAAAACAATCACTCTTATCACATACTTCTACTACCTTCCCTCCTTGATGATGTCCTCTTTGTACTTCTTCACGTGTGACCTCCCATAAAACAAAGCATTGGAGGTATTGATGGCATCCAGGTAATATCTGGCCCTGGCAAGGGGACCAGGACCCATAGACTGGAGGTTGTCCTCTTCACTCCGGGACAGGGGACTTTGTTGGTCTTCCAGACAATGACACCCTTTCCTTCACCTTAGCTGTGTCAACAGCCCAATCTCACCGTCTTCACCTTAGCTTGGTGTTCCAGTCAATTCGCACCCTTCTTCACCTTAGACTAGTTGGTAACAGCCAATCTCACCTTCCTCCACGTAGCTAGGTGGGTGTAACAGACCAATCTCAACCGTCTCCACCTTAGCTAGTGTAACAGCCAATCTCACCTTCTTCACCTTTCCTGGTGTTCCAGCCGATCTCACCTTCCTTCATCTTAGCCTGGTGTGAACAGACCATCTCAACCTTCAACCACCCGTTAGCTGGTGTAACAGCCAATCTCATTTCCCCTTCTCACTCCACCTTAGCTGGTGTAACAGGCCAATCTCACCTTTCTTCAACTTAGCTGGTGTAACAGCCATCTCACCTTCTCCACCTTAGCTGGTGTAACAGACCAATCTCACTTCTTCACCTTTAGAGTGGGTGTTCCAGCCAATCTCACCTTCTCAACGTTTAGTGTGGTGTGTGTTGGTCTATATAGTTAATGCTATATATCTTATATGGTTATATATGGATCATTATTATAAATGACATATAATAATATATAAATATCGATTGTTGTAAACACTAGCAGTGTAAATGGTTATAGAATTAGAGTTTACTGAAAATAATAAGAATTTGGTGATAATTGGAACAATTGTATTGAAGGTTGTCTGTTTTGTACATGAAACCCCGAGGCTCATAACACATTATTGTATATGTACAATAACAAATATATTTTCTATGGGATTTTTTCTGGACTGTTTGTTTATTAGGTTCTCCAGTGTCCCTCGTGGACAGAAAAAATGTGCCAAGTCCAATAGGTTTAGGCGCCACATTTTTGTGTGTTCTGACGCCTGTAGATGATCTGCGAAATGATGAATTGGTTTGACACCCCATCTTGTAAGTGTGCCACGGATTCACCCCGGTACTGCCTGCTCATTCTTTTCACCAGCTCCGGAGGGTCCTACGTCACTGTCTTTTTCTAGGCACCACCTGGACATGGATCAGTTACCACCAACCCCGGACTGTCCTGTCCTCATTACCAAACCTGGTTCCCATTCACCCCTTAGATTAGTATGTGTATAGTATGTCCCCCTCTGTTCCCCCCCATTGTCCTTGTCCCATTTATTTTGTCCCCATGTCCCGTTGGTCTCCTGAGTAGAGGTTTATTGTGCTATTGTTAGGACGGGTCGCGTCCCTGGGATGTATATAGAGGGTGACACCTCTCTCTTTCGTTTTGGGTTACTCCCGTGTTTATAAATATACTATATATATATATATATATATTATATATATATCTTATATATTTATATATATTATATATATAGATATATACACAACGTGTTTGGGTTTACAGCCCTGTGTTTACGAGTATATATATAGTATATTATATGATATAGAGATATCTAGAGGATAGAGGAGATATATATATATATGTATGTATGTATGTATGTAATGTATGTAGGGGATGTAATGTATGTATGGTATGTATGTATGTATGTATGTATGTATTGTATGTTATGTATGTATATGGCTATGTATATCTATATGGTATATATTATAGTATATATATAGCGATAGTATATATATAATATATGTAGATGATATTATATATTAGATATAGTTATATTATATAAGAATACATACAGATACATACATACATACATACTATACCATGACCATACAGGATACATACATATTACATAGAGATATAGGAGAGAGATATATTATATATAGAGATATATATATATATATACATACATATAACATATACTATATATACATATAAGATTATATATATACAATACATACATATCATACATACATACATACATTACATACAGATACATACATACAGAAGACATACATACAGGACAGAAATACATACAGAGACATATAGATATATATAAAATACCAGCATAATATAAGATATAACATACATATATAATATAAATCATAACAAATAAAAACAACAATTTATATACAATATATATATACATACATCACAATACATTACCTAACATACATACATACATACATTACATACATACATACATACAATTTACATACATCACATACAGACATACATATAGTTATAGTATATATATAATAGAGATATATATATATATATAGGGCTGTAACACAGGCACGTTATACCCAAAACACAGGCTAACCCATATTAGGTATAATATATAACACAGGGCTGTTAACCCAAACACGTCTTATATATATATATATAACACAAGGGCTGTACCAAACACGTAGATATATATATATATATATACCACAGGGCTGTAACCCAAAAAACACGTATATATTTATATATATATAACACAGGGCTGTAACCAAAAACGTATATATAGTCTATATATATATATATAACACAGGGCTGATAACCCAAACACGTATATATATATATATATATAACACCAGGGCTGTAACCCTAAACACGTATATATAGTCTATATATAGATATATATAATATAACACAGGGCTGTAACCCAAACACGTCTTATATATTATATATATATAACACAGGGCTGTAACACAAACACGTATATATAATCTATAATATATAGATATAACACAGGGCCTGTAACCCCCCCACGTATCTATATACACGTATATATATAATATAACACAGGCCTGTAAACCCAAACACGTTATATATATAGAATATATATGTATACATATATAACACAGGGCTGTAACCCAAACACGTATATATATATATATATATATATATAACACAGGGCTGTAACCCAAAGTACACGTATATATATATATATCTATAACAGAGGGGCTGTAACCCAAACACGTATATATATATATAATATATTATATACACCGGGCTCATATATTACCCAAAACACGGATATATATATATATTACAATATATATATAATATATATATACATATATATATAAACACAGGGCTGTAACCCAAACACGTAAGTATTATATATATATATATATTAAACACAGGGCTGTAGACCCTAAACAGTCATATATATATATCATAGTATATATATATATAGTAATATAACACAGGGCTGTAACCTATAACATATATATATATATATATAATACGTGGTTTGGGTTACAGCCCTGTGTTTATATATATATATTAGGTAGTGGTGTTTGGTTTTGGCTTCGTCCCCCGTCGTTGTTTCATGACGTAACCTTGTCGTTTGTTGTGGGGGAGAAAATAAACCCCTATTACCTATTCCTGCCGCTGTCCCCTTCAAATCCCTATCTACTACGTGACATGTAGGATTGTGTGTATTTTATTGGGATAACGAGTGTTTGTTTGACCCTACGTCATCGGAATATTCATTGACACATGGGCAATTCGCGACCTGCATTTCAACCTTCAGAAAACCGAAAAGGAGCAAAATGTTCGGTGGGTTGTATTTTGGATTAACGTTTATGGAAAAAAGTTGATGGATTTCAGACGACTCACACTATAATTTGGCTCTCTTATCACCAGCATGAAAACCACATTTTCTAATTACTGTGGACTTAATGGGCTTGGGGAGCAACAAATATATGTTTCAAGCGCCTATCGGTCACACATCTACCAAAACCCACAGAGCTTTTAAGCCCCAACTTAGATGAGAATTGCCATCTCATGATGAAAACTGAGACTGGGACCTGATCCCCATTTGAAGATGAAATGAGCGATGTTAGAGAGTCTGCCAGAGCTATGGAATATGTTTCAAGCCACAGAGATCAAACACTGAGGCAGCTAATTGAAGGTCTCGAAAATCATATCTGTCTTTTTTATTTTGGGAAATCAGGAAAGCAAACACTGCATCCCAAGCTATGGTAAAGAATAGAATTGTTTTTTTGAGACCTCACAGCAAACCATTTTGATGGCATTGATGACACACGACAGTGATTCCTCTCAGGTTTCAATCTTACAAAATAAGCAAATAAACGTGGTTGCACATGACCGGATTTCCAGGGACTTTGCTTTAACAACTCTGGCAGTGTTTTTGAGAATGCAATTAGATGCATAAGCTCTGATTGGGATGCTGGAGCATTACTGGTGTGAAAGAATTGGGCATGGTCCCCCAATTGAGTAGCCACTGAGCAACCAAGAGTGTTATAAAACAGGTTGATTTCAATACGCTACATGGTCCCCGGGGTATATGAATTCAAGAACATGGAGACAAAACAATCAAAATAATGAATAATATTACATACAGGGGGACCTTGATCCTAGGGTCAGCACTCCCTCCTCTGGGACACTTCCCAGGATCACGGACCAAGAAAACCTAACACTTACTGTTTTAAAGTTCTAGTTACAGGTTTTTTACTGCCATATAGGGAAAAAAAAAAACC